>CM062278.1:6439301-6539301 GCA_031216635.1 Dissostichus eleginoides | reverse complement strand
GCTCACCCTGGTTAAAATGCCTCAATAATAAAGATTCTGACAAATAAAGGGGTAGTAGGGGGTTTAAACTACATCAAAATCAAAATGTTGCCAATTGCCCCTGATTTTTTCTGACTTATTTACTTCGCAACTATCAAGTATCGATTCATGGTACATCAGTCTAAAGTGCCAGATTTTGCTACCTGAGAACAAGGAACAACCCTTGAGTTTTTTCAAGTCAAGATGAGCACAACAATGGAGACTCCAAAGCGATTGCAGGTACAGACTTTGACAGACACTTGTTAGGACGAGTTTAAGAGAAGGAACATAGGAAAGGGTTTTATTTTATTGTGGTTTGTGAAAAGTTCTTTGTTTTTAGTCATTACAGAGAGAGTAAAGAACTGAAAAAAGTTGGGTACAGGTTTTGAATCAAATGTGAACGGTTTCTAACAATGGTGTGAACAATACTTATAGTTGGGTGAACAATGTGTTGTTATCTAATGACATGCACTTTGGTGTAATGTGGAGGCATGTGCAATATGATAGAGATTGCTTAAAAGTGGAGCCTTGACTTCGGTTGGTAGAAGCCCTTCTGATTTATGACTGCCGACCCACTGCACTGGTCTGTATATTAACCTACAGTTTGCTGCATCATCGTCTGTTTGGATGCATTCGTACTGTGAATCAGCTGATTATCTTTTGACCTTTCTAAACGGATAACTAGCGTTTCCAGAGTCCATCAATCATTTTGGGGTAGAAACAACATTCCAGCATGGACTTTTATTTTACCTGCATATACAAAAACACACAGACACGAGCAGACAGAGCCCTCCAAGCTGAGACACAGACTGACAGACAGTCTGGGTGAGTGACAGTGGAACTTTCCAACTGGGAGAGGAAGGGGGGGGGGGCGGCCAAGCATGAAATGAAAGTCCCAACTGTCATCCTGAGGAGAGGATGAAGACTGACACATGCTGTACTGTACTGTGTGGAAGGGAGAGCTTGTCTTTTTCTGATAGACACTTGCTCTCTTTCTGTTCAAAATTAAAATGATACTGAGTGATTTCATTTAATAACAAAACCATATTTGCTAAAGTATTTCAGTTTTTAGAAAATTAGCTAAAAAAATGTTTTGCTCAAAATAGAGCAGTGGAAAAACAAGTCCTAAAACCCGGAAATTACTTAGCATTCTACCACATCCAGTTTCTTTGTCTTGAAGTCAACGTTTTTTTGAATTTATTTTTGGGTAAAAGGCCTGAAATAGGGTATTTGGTTCGAACAAACCTGAAAAAATGTTCAGTTTGATCTCTAGGACATGAAATATCAGTTATTACCCCACTCAAGAATGTAAGTAGCTAAGTGACTAAATGAGACGACTAAACTTCATCATGCCAAACATTAGCCGCCTTTAGCTTAGCCGTGGTGATGTGCAGCCATGTGACCTTGATGTAGCCTAGCTTTAGCTTTTACTTGTCGAGATTGCATTTACGCTTACAAAAATTACATACGTGTCTATATCAGGGCTCGCAATTAACGATGTCCCGGGGACCATAAAAATTCCTACTGGGACACAAATCTATTTTGTCTGGGACTATTTCGGGACAGTGAAAAAAAAATGAAAAGTAAACTTCAAAATGGGTGTTATTTGCAAAGTCATTAAATATGAGTATCTTTTTCGGTTTTAATAATTTAATAGAAACGTGTGAACGTCGAAACTATAGAAGGTTTACGTTCTCACGGCACCTCACGATAGGGCTGTCAAATCATAGAATGCGTTCTACGTCATCCACTCTGCTGCTGACTGCTGCTAGACTCGCGCCAATGCAACAGTCACGACAGTTAAAGGGCCCATGTCATGGCCATTTCCACTGATCATAATTCCATTGTTGAGGTATACTGAAATAGATTTATACTGTGGGTTCCGGGTACGAGCTGACGTCAGCTCGTACCCGGAACCAAACGGACCCATCTGTGGAGCAAAGAAAGAAACTGAGAAATCTCCAACGAGGCGTTTTGGGGAGGAATTTTCTATGTTAGAGTTTTACTCGCTACAGGGTGTACTTTGAGGGTTTGTGACTCTGCAGACCGTTCACATGCATAAAAACCTACATAACACACAAGGGGACGGGTAATAACCAGAAAAGCATGACACCTCTCCTTTAAAACAACTCTCTTCCCTTCTACTCTAGGAGAGGCAACAGATCAGACTAATATTCATATGTTTAAAAGAATAAGTATTTTAAACTTACATGGTGGACCAGAGTCTATGGTGTGATGATTAAGTGACAAAAAAGTATCAAATTATATGTATTCTGCATAATTGGGGGGGCGACGATACAAATTTAAATTTGGGACACTGCTGGTTATATCCGGGACAATACAAAGTAGAATTCGGGACAGTTGTGGGACACTGAGGAAAAAAGTTAATTTCGAGCCCTGGTCTATATGTGGAGATGATCCTTCTCGGCAAGACGCGCAAGTATAATAAATGTGTGTTTGCCACACAGCTTATTTTCTGCAATATTCCAAAATCCAATGGTAAAATCCCATTAGATTTAGTCGAGGGAGCCCTTGCGATGCTATCTTTCAGGTCGGCATACAAATACGTTGTCCCTGCACCAGTCTATAGAGGTCAATAGGCAATATCATTTTCACTGAATAATTTTTAGGGATGCACGATTTATATTTGAGAGCAGATAAGGGAAATCTATAATTGTACATTTTGCCGATAATGAAGCCAAATTGCTTTCAGGGACTAGAGCGCACCATGTACACACTCCAGTAGAGAGAGCGTGATAACAACATGCATTACACGTTTTTTGGATGTTCTATACTAGAACAAATAAATGAACATTAAGAGAATTATAAATGTTTTTTGTTGTGTAGACAGATTTGGTGAGGTCATGGCTATGCATTAATAAATCCTCCATCTCCACTCACTATGTGTCATAGCGTTTCTTGCCCTTATCCTGCAGAACATACGCTGATGCTTTTTGTGAAAATGCTCTCAAGCAACAAATAAAAAAAAAAACAAGGAACATCTGAATTTGCTGATGTGATTCCTGCAAGCTTGTACAATAAATATTAGAGGAAAAAGAATAAAAAGTCTGTAGCGGGATAGCTCAGGGAGTACAAAGTTTAAAGCTTGAAGACTTTGTGGACTTGAACCTTGTCTGAATGGACTCATGACTCAATTTAATGTATCTACTTTCTACTTCTAGGAATAAGCAACAAAAATGATTAAAGCATCTCAAGGCTGAATGGTGCCAAAGGCCAGAAAATAAACCCTCGCTGCGCTGATTCAGTTTTATGCTCCTTTAAAAAGGTTAACCAGTTCCTAATTAATTAAACATCTTGTTAGTTAATCACTGAGAGGAAGGCTGCCAAAATCTACAGAACATGCCGGAGAAGAGTGGAGAAACATTGAGTGAGGAGCAGGACGATGAGGGGAAATAAAGAAGCACAGTGCTGCTCTCTGCTGGTCCAGTAGTGTGATTCAGTGAGGCTGCTTTTATAAAAAGGGACTAAATGGTTTTCTCTCTATTATTACAGATACAAACTCATCATTTAGTCTCATTGTAACAAATGGAGGAACATTATGGTCCACACAGTTTATAAATCACAACACATGGACACTGAGGAAACATTATCGGAGGAAATAAATACTGAAACAGCTAGAGTGTTTGAGGGAATAAAATAACTTAGTCTACAATCTGGGACATGGTTTATTATGTCTATAAGATTCAGGGGCTTTTCTAGAAAAATATAGTATGAGGGCAATACTGTGGCGCTGATCTTATAAGATATATATATGTCTATGCCGTTTGACGGTCTATTTGACACGATATGACCGTCCACATTTTTGGAGTGATTATACATCTTTTGACGAACAGAAATATTGTTTTCTGGCATCACTTTACATTTTTACGGGGGAACATTTGTATTTTGTTAAGAGGACGCCCTTGTTACCTGGTTTAGACAAAACCCTGAGAATGTTTTCAATAGGAAGGAGATGAATGATACTATAGCAGCATTAGTGAGCCTGTGGGCCGCAGGATTCAGCATCTTGGATGGATGCATAGAGATAGTGATAGTTCCACCTGCTGCTTAATACAGAAAAGTGGATAAAGCCAGACTATGTTTACCCTGGACAGACAATCATAAACTCAAACCATGTGTCAAATACTGATCAAATAGTCAAAAACAACACTAAAGGTTTCAACAAAAGCTGATTATAATAATCTAAAGGAAGGGCTGATGTGTTGGCTAGGTCTTAAGCCCCTTACACATCAAGCCGATTTTCGGCGTCGATAGATGTCGGGCCGTCGATGAGCGTCGTGTCGCCCTACTCAGATTGGTGTGTACTGCACTGTCGTGTCTTTTCGGCCGTGCCGACACCTTCCGCCGCCGATTCAACATGTTGAATCGGGAGGCCGACGGCCTTTGGCTCTGATTGGCTGTTCAGCTTAGCAAATCAGTGCATGAGAAGCGAAACGGAAGTGAGGGACCCAAACAAACTTAAGAAGGCAAATCTGAGATTTCATTTAACTCCAGCTCTCGACACAGGTTCGGGAAAGCCCCATGAGCTTCTCGCTGTAGAGTGAAAATGGAACGCACACGCTATTTGTTGTTTGTTTATATCACGCAGTCTGTTCTTCTTCTCTCGGTTATCACGCAGTCTGTCTTCCGGTTGTTGCCTCTTTTAAATGACGAATACACACTACCGGCCGCCTGCTGGTAAGGAGAGTTATTGCCACTCACGCATGCACAGTTAGTACGTGCAACTTTGCCGTCGGCTAAAGTCTTTGCGGTGTGTTCCAGTGCGACACATGGCCAAGACGCAGGAGACGTGAGGCGACGCGTTCTTTGGTGTTCTTTGGTGTCAGTTTGGTGTGTAAGAGGCTTTACTGAAAGCAACGGGGTATAGAGCTAATTTGCATGGAAGAGACCAAAAAGACCACAAACTGTCCACAAATCTCATCCAAACAACAATCAACAGGTTTGCTCAATGTAGTATTATTATTAGTTCAAAACACAACATTTCAAAAAACAGAACTAAACATACCAAAACACACACATGGTGTTAAGTCTTTTGTAACATTTTGTAATTTTAAAATGTGTTTGGTGCCTTGGGAAGGAAGTTTCATTTTTCGCCATTTTCAATTTTTAAACGTTTCGGAAATGTTTGTGTTTCTTTTTAGACCTGGCGAACAATGCAAATGAGTGATCTTCTTTCTTTTTCCACAAGCTATCCTCAGACAAAGTATCAATTACAGTAGCTTATTAGTTGGTTTTCCTTCAAAATATTTTCAAACCTTATAAGTGTAAGGGCCTTGTAAGCACACTTTGTTATATTAAGTTAAGAAACATTTCAACATTTGGAAATATTGATATAATATAGATATTGATAGAATACACTAGATTAGTATATTCTTTAAAACTGTACTTAGTACGGTGTTTCAGTAAATGCTGCTACCTGTATGCTTCTTAAAAACGGTGGTTGCCAACAATTGACTAAATGAGACTACTCAACGTCATGACGATAAACATTAGCCGCTTTTAGTTTGTTTATAGCCTACTGTTAGCCTCTTACCTACTGTATTGTGTTTTCATTTACTATTCGACTAATATAAACGTGATTTTAATATGTGGAGATTATCCTGCTGAACAAAAAGAGTGAGTTTGATAAAAGTATGTTTGCAGCAGATGTTATTTTCTGCAATTCTCTGAAATCTAACGGAAAGAAATCTCATTGCTTTTTTTCAAGAAAACCCTCGGGATGCTAACTTCTGGGTCGGCCAACAAAAATACATCCTCACTCTATCCTTGCTCATGTGCCAGAGCATCTGCACGACTCTGCTCTTGTTATACTGGTGTTACCTTTGCCAATAATAAAACATCTGCCATGTCCCTGTAATTTATGATAAAGTTGGATTCATCATTCAGCACACCTGGGTAAGAAAACACTTGGATGGTCTCTCTAGAGAAATCTCCAGATGTGCCATATGATCTTAACTAGCAGTAATGTTTAATAATGTTGCAGCATGAAGCCCTTTGAGCCTTCCAGCCTCTATCACAGCCTCTCACAGATGCACGTCTCTTCCCTCGACAGTGCCAGGCTAACTCGTCCTTCACGCCTCTAAAGTGTGTCCCTACAGGTGTGTATCACGCTGCTCGCTCCACATTGGCATGTGAAGGCCGGTGGCAGTGTTCCTGTGTGTGTGACAGCAGAGCGGACCAAGGACGAGCCGTCAGAGGGGCCTGCAGCGGCAAGATCTGCTGAGGCAGCACAGAGGGGGCATGTGCCAGCTCACAGCCCCCCCCCAACAAATCCTAACAGCGTGTGTGTGTGTGTGTGTGTGTGTGTGTGTGTGTGTGTGTGTGTGGTCTTGCAGGTATAATATTGAATTCTTGTACTTGAGTATTTTCTATTTTATGCAGATGTTTCTTCTACTCTAACCCAATTTTGCAACATTTCATTTATTCAGTATTTTGTGCATTATTATACTCTTGATATACATGTTGTTTACTGTTCATGTTTATCTTTTATTTTTATTTCTAACTTATTTATCATATTTGAACTTTTAATGTGTGAAACATGTTAACTTTCTGCTGCGGGGACAAAACAATTGTCACATTTGGAAAGAATAAAGTATATTTTATCTAATCTTATCTGATCTAATTTTACAATAAAAATAACATGTGATAAACTTTGCTCAAAATGCATCTTTAAAGATGAAATCAGTGGAATAACTGTTGGAGGTACAAAGAGGTCAAACTGTTCAATAGTTACCAAAAGTCTTAATCAGGAATCATTTGTTTATCAGAACTATTACTACTTTCGTATTAAATGATGAAACACTATCAATTATCTGATAATGTCAAATGTATAATAATATAACAGATATAGAGAGAATTAGTACTTTACTTAAGCAAGGTTTTAAATGCAGGACCTTTACTTGTAATGGATTATTATGATATTAATATATTAGTACTTTTACTGGAGTAAAGCGTCTGAAACCAACATTTTGGTCTGGATTCTAAGTAGTGGATGGACACACACACACTAAGGTTGCGGTCGAATAGTCCAAAAATCAGCTCCTAACGTCTATCCCTATCGTCTATTCCTTGACCTCTGTGTGAAACGTCACGGGGTTAAGGGATAGTGGATAGGAGAATTCAAAAGGATTTAGGAGAAGAGACTGCGGTACTTTAGAGAATCCGACTGCACTTTCACTATCCGACGTGTTTATGATGCGCCAGCGGACGTCATAAATGTGCGTCTGCTGCTGTGGGGAAACTATGGAAACTACAGTTTTCTATACAGCGGACTACAACATGGATGTTTAATAAGAACGACGGACTACTGTAAACTCACCTAGAGACTCTGCACCGTGCTCTGTGCTCTTAGGGATATATTTTTTTAAATCCTCAGGAGCAGAGAGAGGAGCTGTGGATTAATGTTGTTGATTAATGCATCAGTGTTTCTTAGGGTCAAAAACACTAAACTCACAACTTAAAATGCAAGCGTTTAGTTTATTTAAAGGGCCCATGTCATGGCCATTTCCACTGATCATAATTCCATTGTTGAGGTATACTAAAATAGATTTATACTGTGCTTTTTTCCAAACTCACACTGGTTTCGCATACAGCATCTCTGTAAAGTATGTGTATTCAGCAGTATTCACTCTCTCCACTAAACGGCTCGTTGCAGCTCTTGCCCCCCCCTCCCTGTGAGCACAGTGTGAATCGCGCTGAGCTCCGTGGAGGTGTGGTTTCCTTGTTTAGAGATACACAGCGAAACACAGCCAAACTCATCCTGAGCACACACAAACTCACAGCCGAAGTAAAGACAAAAGTGTGGCTTGATATTGAGTAAGAAAAAGGTGATAAACGCTGTGAGAATGGGTCTGCAGAGAGAATTTCGCCGCGATCCCAACTGTCTGTTATCAGCCTGCAGCCAGGGATGAGAAATCAGCAGAGCTGCCTGCACTGAGTGTGTGTGTGAGGAAGTCCGTGGATTGGTCAATTTGGACCAATCAGCAGAGGCTTAACGTAACGGCTTCGCGGACGTAACGTAACGGCTCCACGGATGGGTCCATTTGGTTCCGGGTACGAGCTGACGTCAGCTCGTACCCGGAACCAAACGGACCCATCCGTGGAACAAAGAAAGAAACTGAGAAATCTCCAACGAGGCGTTTTGGGGAGGAATTTTCTATGTTAGAGTTTTACTCGCTACAGGGTGTACTTTGAGGGTTTGTGACTCTGCAGACCGTTTACATGCATAAAAACCTACATAACACACAAGGTGACGGGTAATAACCGGAAAAGCATGACACCTCTCCTTTAATAAAAGAGCACATGTTCAATGTGAAAAGTGACAGCAGATATAGATTAGTTGCAATTTGGTGCTATATATATATATATATTTTGTGTATATATATATATATATATATATACACACACATATATATATAATATATATATATATATATATATATATATATACAAAAAATATATATATATATACACACATATATATATACACAAAATATATATATATATATATATATATATATATATATATATATACACAAAATATATATATATATATTATATATATATATTATAATATATATATATATACACAAAATATATATATATATATATATATATATATATATATACACAAAATATATATATATATACACACAAATATATATATATAATACATATATATATATATATATATATATATATATATATATATATAATATTATATATATATATATATATATATATATATATATATACAAAATATATATATATATATATATATATATATATATTTTGTGTATACCATTGTCTCCAAGACAATGGTAGGGGAAACACTGCATACGTTTTAAAAAGCTTAATAAGCACCGTAACTTTCATGATATAATTTCTCGGTCATAATCGGTTGTTTCCGTGAGCGGCCGAATGTTGTGTGACGGCAAATGCTGCAGCTGCAAGGCATTGTGGGGCAGCATTTTCTCCTCTCCTTTCGTAAAGGGAGGTCCAGTGTTTCCTAAGCTAAAGGAGGTTATAAAGGAAGTTTGAAACCTCCTTTCCTATCATCTAGAGCAGGGGTACTCAAATACAAATCTTAAAGGTCCAAAGACATTTTTCAATAAGACAAAGGTCCGTTTATTACGGTCATTCAAACAATTGCAACAAGATTCTTAACACGAGGTTGCAAAAACAAAAATAATCTGTATGCAGCAGTTTTCATTGTTATTGTGTCTGTGCTTGATCCCTCAGAGTCGCAGTGTAAGAGCTGCACAGTTATGAATAAAGGCAGCTGCACCCTCTTTCATTCAGCATTCCCATTATTGCTTTATAAATGTCTTGCCCCCTTGTGTGTCCACTGAGGTTCGTCAGGCCCAACACATCTTCAACAAACTCCCCCTTTGCCTCATCATAAAAACTCACAAACACCAGCAACTGAGCATTGTCAGTGGTGTCAGTAGACTCATCCACAGCTAAGGAAATGCACTATGCATTTTTTATTCCATCACAAAGCTGATTAATCAAATCACCAGCCAGTATTTATGTTCTTCTGGTTGCTGTGGAATCTGAGAGGGGGATTTGCTTGATTTGACCTGTTATTTCCTCTTTTTGTTTGCCTTCAAACACTTCAGTCATGCATTCTTTTATACTTCAGTTATTATCCAGTGGAATGTCCTTACCTACTGGCCTAGTTAAATCAAAGTGGTTACTTTTTTTTGGCTGGGCAGTGTAGTTTTACAGAGAAAAAAATATATTTACACACGTAAGGTCATCATCTTAACAGTTTTGTATGCTCATCCGTGAGCAGAGCATCAAGTTGACATGTCTATTACAGCTGAATGCGGCGATTACCATTTTGTTCAGCGAAACGCCTCACAAACTTATTAAGATCAACAGCTTTAGTGCGTTTTGATTCAATGCTGAGTACAGCCAAACTTGACAGTCTCTTCTCTGTTATTGTAGACCGCAAATACCTCATTCCTTCAGTACTTGGGTCCGAATGCTTCTCGTTTTGCACCGTCCCGTTCAAATTAAATCGCCGCCAATCATATTTCCACGCTCGCGCCAGGGCCGGGGGAGGGGTTACAAGACGTGGGTCTTGTGCTGCATTCCCTTGCACTCGGACATTAGAGACTTTCTCTCATAAATGTCCGATGAGCCACAACTTTTCTTTCAAAACAAAGCTGCCAACTGGGGTGGCAGCTGGGGAGAGACGAGACACGCATTTTTCCCCACCCGCATTCCGCGAAGACCCGCCCTACTCTGCCTCTGATTCGCAGACTGTTGGTGGATGACAAAAATGCTGACGGGATGCTGAATGTGATTGGACCAATGCGTTGATAGACACACACAGACATTGGAACAGTCGGACATGCAGAGCGCTGTTTGCAGTGGACATAGCGGAGAATTTTGACTCGTTGCGTTGTGGCGATGTCTCGCAGATAACACAGATAATACAGATAATACATATGAAAAGTATAATTTGCTCAGAGTCCAGAGACAGTTGTGGTTCGGTCCGGATCCGGACCGGAGTCCGGACTTTGAGGATGCCTGATCTAGAGCAGTGGTTCTCAACCTTTTTACAACAAGTACTGTACCACCTGAGAAAATAGTTGTCTCTCCAAGTACCACCATATGACCAATGTTAAAATACAGTCTGTGCACAGTTCATGCAGGACTCGGAGGCAAATGTATTCATAATAACATTATTTATTGTCAGCCACATGTACAAAGGGCAGTCTCTCTCTCTCGCTCTCATCACTCACTCACTCACACCACAAGTGAGAATATAAAGAAGGGTGCGTAGTAATCAGCAGCGAACCGCTTCGACACGTGTACCCCAATTTGTGTTCTTTGAAATTGGAAAGGATATTGCATTGTGTTTGTTACTTTCGTTGCAGTTGTATATGTCTTAAGTGTAATTTGGCTTGGCTTCCTATTTTGTATGGACATGCTTTTATTTTGAAGGAGAGTTAGCGCTGTTGACAGGAAGTTGTTGTTGCTATGGAAACAACGTGACGGAGATTAACGGAGAAAAGTCATATCTACATATAAAGACGGAGAAAGTAAACGATAAAGTTTATGGTTAAGTGTTAGCACCCCCCGAAGAGGCACAAGCTCTTACGTTGATATTGGAGATTTCAATAAATTCAATTTGGCAGCCGGAGTGCAGTGCGGAGCCAAAAAAAACGAAAAAACGAATAACGAAATTGAAACCCGAATAGTACTCCAACGAACGAATATTCGGATATTCGGGTACAGCCCTACAGCGTTGTGGCTGTGCATATCACTTTTGTGGTGGTTTTTTTTTTTATATGTCAGATTCCTCCGCGTACCACTAGCGGTACGCGTACCACAGGTTGAGAACATGGATGTATAATAAGGGTTGAGAACCACTGATCTAGACTCTAGAGAATTCGAACGGCACTTATCATGGCTGCCACTGAGGGACTTCCGGGTCATTTCACTCCGTTAGGAAGGTTCCTAAGCTAAATGGACTATTCGATTGCAACCACACACTCACACACAGGAGATGGGCAGTGTGTAGACAATGAGGGTGGAATTACAGCAGAGTGTCTCAGGTGAGTCAGCACTGCAGTGGTCACAGCTGAGGAACACCGCCAGACTCAGTGGACAGACAGGGTATAGCCCAACCCAAACAAACTGATCAATCAAAGCAAAGCTCTGCAGTCTGAGCACTAAATCAGCCGTTGAACAAAAGCTTGTTTTCAAATCAATTAGGTCTATCACTGCCTGCTGTGTTTGTAAAGCTCTGCTAAAAGGGCTGGGCAGCTCCCTCATGCCTAAGTTCACACGTTAACTCATTTCAACTTTTAACTCCTGAGGCTTCTTCACAACATCAATTATTGTTTGGATAAAAATAGCTGTGACATATTGAATATGACTCATCAGGCATGGCTGGATGCTGCTGCTGCTTTGTGAGTAACATTAGTAAACCTGCCTCAGGCTGCACGATGCATTCACTGACCACTGCAGAGAACACTTATCAACTGATATCACTTTTTATATACAGGCTTTCATTATTAGCCAAACCCTTTTAAACGGTGCAAATCAGGTACATGTTTTATTAATACTAATCACCACTGTGTATATTGTATTGGCACATTTTTACTTTAACTCCCTATGTTTATAAAGATATTTTTATTCTATATTTTTTGTTATTGTAAATTGGAGCAACTGTTACAAAACTGAAATTCCGTCACGATAAATATAGTATTGGGATAATCCATTGCTCCATGCAAAGTAATGTAATATACAGTATAAAAGGAAAGAGGGAGTGAACAAGGACTTTGGGAATGTATTGGCATGACAACAACCAATATAAAACTAAAATCACAACGTATAGAAAAGACCTACATATTTCTTGTGAATCCATTTCTTTATTAGCATTACGCTAATGTGACTTTCTACACCTTGGACACAATATTTGAATGATGATAATCTTAAAGTCCACCTGCCGATGATGTCAATTAACTTGTTGTCTCGCTGATTCCAAACACATCTCATGGCATGCTGGCACTTTCCAAGGTCATGAAGTTCAACTAACTATGAGAACTGAGCAAAGTCAATATGCTGAGGAAGACTGTGCGAGGAAATATTGAGTTCAGTAAAAAGCTGGACTTTGAACAGGTATCATTTGTCATTATACATCTTAGTTGAATACTCGATTCTAAATTTGGTCTATTTGGACATTCCAGAGGTTGTTCATTTTCACTAACATAAAGCTGCTAAGGAGAACACACTGTTGCTAAGGAGGATCAAGGGACTATGTGCAGTCATATCAACCTGCAGAAAGAAGTCCAGTCAATATAACGCAAACTGTGGACAATACTTTTGTTTTTTTTCTATCAGAAAACTCCATGAAATAGTTTTTTGAATATACATTTTGGTATTTGTTGAGAGAACTAAATGTTGGATTTTTGATATTTAGACTGTACCAAGAAAAGAAACAACAGAAGGAAAGAGGTTAAAATAGGGTTGATTTGCAATACCTGCACTAAATATAAGTCTGAAACGATTATTGAACTATATTCTTCAAAAAGGCTGTGTGATGTACGTTAAATTGCCTTAACCTTCCACTTTGTTCCTGCTGGTAGCTACATCACCAGCCTAGCATGTAGAAATGCTATGGGATGAACATGAAGGATGAGGGGGAAATTAATATAACAGATAATACATGAACAAAAAACGCATCTTCAGCAGAAGACAGAAGCAAATCATGATCAAAGTAATCCACCATCTGAGGGAAGGGTGCTACAACAGATTACACGTCACAGGGCGTCACAGGGCATCACAGGCATTGTGATGACGCAAGAGGTTTATAATCCCACTCATAGGTAGCCCCCATATGAGCCGTTCAAACCCCATCCAAAAGTCTGGGAATTTCCTGCTTCCATTGCCGGCAAACATGCAGTTGGGTTTAAGTAACAGTCACGATCCTGTGGCAATTTGCAAGATCAATTGTGGAAAATGTATTTACTATAATATGTTATTTTTAAGTTGATGCCGCTTGGGAATTCTCAAATTATGGCTTGCAAATTCTAAAATGTAAATTGATATGTCATGTATTAGATGTATGCTGAATTAAACGTGGTTCCTTAAGATGAAAGCACACTCTTTGAGGAATATGTTATGAATATGTGCGTTAGAATCATAAACTTTCAGATTTTTTTAATGGGGTTTTGGGGTGCATATGCCAAGGAGGGAATGTCAGATGCAGAAAGGTGTTGGCTGCAGCTGCAACACACCTACAGCATCTCATGGCTTCTGCTTCTTAAAGAGAGATTCAAAGAGAAAACGACACCTTTAATGTAATGTTGCCAACGCAACACACGCACGTTTTCCGCTCATAAATAAAACAGTCAAGGACATGACATCGATACCGTCAGCAACACATTCGTCAAGTTAGCCGCAGCCCTACAAACACAAAAACGGAAGTAGAGGCCATCTGATTTCAAAATAAGAATGAATTGTTTAGTCAACATTTTTGAAAACCACATAAATGCAAACATGGTGAGAAATAAAAAGATGAACAAAGTATGCTTACTGGTCAATCCAAATCCCAACATTGCTTTGCATATATTATGTAAATAATAATAACTTGACAAACAACAAAAAGGACAAACAATGTGTTAACCTTCCATCTGAATTGTATGACATAATTATGCAGATAACATCCTGTAATAGCTCATGTATTAAAGTACTGATTGCCCTAAGAATATTATTTGTTCTCCTAACTATCAGATAAAATCAATCAACAGCAATGGGTATTTTATTTTGAAATTGTTAAACGGAAGTTGTTAGTTGTTGAGATTGCTTGCACAAATGTCGCTCAATAGTATACATTTTGATTCCCTAACTGAACGGCAATGCATTTGTTTGCATTGTACAACATAAATATATTGAAAATAAAAATAAAATAAACATGTTTAATCGAAATGACACATTCTGGGTATTAAACAATAGGCTAAGAGGAAAGCATAGCTCCTCATAAGTGACTCCCATCTGGAAAGCGTTATGATATTGCTAGCTTGAGCCGTTAGCTGCCACATCATTTCACCTGTTCACATTTCTAAGGTGGAGGTTAACAGAAAACACTGTCTTCCTTACCTTTCGCCTCACAGTCAGCACAGTGCTTGTTTTCTTCCTCCCTCAGCAGCTGAGACAGAATGACCTGATGCTGCTCGTTCAGTTTCTGGGCTTTTTCTCTCTCCGAGCGGGTCGTCATTTCGCCAAAGTTTGGGAGTGAGTCCCGCTTGTTTAGAGGCTGTAAAAACACCTTGGAGTCCTCAGCCTGTGTTAACACGAACGGCACATCCCCTGTTAGCTGCTCTGCACCGCTTGCTAGCTTGCAACCTGCTCACAAGGTAATATCATGGATGTAAGGCAGCATCATCCCTGCTGCCTTCATGGCCGTCGGAATTCTTCCACACCAGCTCGTGAATCAGAAACAGAATCAGCTTTCACTATGTTTGAACACAATTCATATGTTTCCAGGAGCTCTGAATGTATACTACATGCCTGTCAGGGACACACATGCTGAAGACCTTTAGATAAAACAAGGACAGCAAGATAAAAGAGACAACCAGACTAGCCTAGCTATTATGTGCAGGAATTGTTACAAATATATGGCCAATTTATAAAACACTGAGCTGCATTTTAAGGGGTGCATGCATTTAAAAAAACGCATTATATATTATAAGATAATATGTTAAGATTTATATATTATTGATTTGCAATCTATGTAAAAGAAAGTATTCAGAATGTATGTATGTATGTACCTTAATTGTACGTTTTACAGTGGTAACTTAAACTCAAATTAGCCCACCACACACTCCGAATGTCTGAAAAGAGAAAAAGGACACGTGATTCCATTCTTCCCTCTGTAACATACACTGATTGTGTAAATGTCTGTTTTTGTGTGTCTCTTCAGGATGATGTTATCACTCTCAGCCAGAGCTCATGTAGCTGTACTAATTAGGGACATTTTCTAAAATGCTGTTTCTTCATGTCCTGTTTCAAAGATTCAAAGCTTTAATTGTGAAACGGAGAAAAGCATTGTAATGTTGGCAATGAACACCTTAAGTCCCTCAAACAATGCAACATAAAATATACTTAGGACATAAAAACAAGAAAAACAAATAACATACAAATAAAACGTTTAGTGACACAATATCCAATTACATTTAGAAATAAGTCAACGATAACTATATGTAAACATAGAACAAGATGACAGAATATGAACTAAATACTTTACAGTGAGTCAGAGTCCCACAGTCAGCTGGTCTTCGGCACAAGTGCAGGTATAATGTGGTTAAGCTGTTAGTGACTGTTTTGAAAATTACTACTCATAGAATCTCATCTGCAACAACTTTCAACTAATTTCGAGCCACCAGTGAGGCAACGCTTCCCTACACTTATAGGACTAGAACTGAGGAATGGCATAAATGATTGTTTATGAGTATATTCATTATTGATTTGCTCTTAAAGGTCCCCTATTATACTCTTTTTTAACAATATATTATAAGTCTCAGATATATACAAAACAGGTCTCTGAAGTGTTTGGCTGAAATGCCGAACAGATCATTGCAGCATCCCATAATCCCCTCCGTTTCAGCCCTGTTCCAAAAGGGCTGATTATATGCCTGTAGCTTTAAATGCTAATGAGCTGCTGCTGGCCACGCCCCTCTGAGAAGTGATTGGTTTAAAAATACACAATGATGCTAGGAGATTCAAGTAGGTTAGACATGTTAGTAGACAGGTTTTTATATAGATGAATCATGACAAAAAGAGATAGAATCGAATCTTTCTTATCAATCAATCAAATGTTATTTATATAACCCACTATCACAAATTACACATTTTCTCAGGAGACTTAACACTGTGTACAGCGTATGTCTTAATATCCTTGCAACGTATGAAGCCATGAATCCCCACAGTTATTGTGGAAACATTTTAGAAACCTCAGGGCGAGCAACAGAGGACGATCCCTCTCGCAGGATGGACAGACGTGCAATAGATGTTGTGTGTAAAAACTGAAAATAGAAAAAACATTTACAGCATAGACCAGGCATCCTCAAAGTCCGGACTCCGGCCCGGATCCGGACCGAACCACAACTGTCTCTGGACTCTGAGCAAATTATACTTTTCATATGTATTATCTGTATTATCTGTGTTATCTGCGAGACATCGCCACAACGCAACGAGTCAAAATTCTCCGCTATGTCCACTGCAAACAGCGCTCTGCATGTCCGACTGTTCCAATGTCTGTGTGTGTCTATCAACGCATTGGTCCAATCACATTCAGCATCCCGTCAGCGTTTTTGTCCCCCACCAACAGTCTGCGAATCAGAGGCAGAGTAGGGCGGGTCTTCGCGGAATGCGGGTGGGAAAAATGCGTGTCTCGTCTCTCCCCAGCTGCCACCCCAGTTGGCAGCTTTGTTTTGAAAGAAAAGTTGTGGCTCATCGGACATTTATGAGAGAAAGTCTCTAATGTCCGAGTGCAAGGGAATGCAGCACAAGACCCACGTCTTGTAACCCCTCCCCCGGCCCTGGCGCGAGCGTGGAAATATGATTGGCGGCGATTTAATTTGAACGGGACGGTGCAAAACGAGAAGCATTCGGACCCAAGTACTGAAGGAATGAGGTATTTGCGGTCTACAATAACAGAGAAGAGACTGTCAAGTTTGGCTGTACTCAGCATTGAATCAAAACGCACTAAAGCTGTTGATCTTAATAAGTTTGTGAGGCGTTTCGCTGAACAAAATGGTAATCGCCGCATTCAGCTGTAATAGACATGTCAACTTGATGCTCTGCTCACGGATGAGCATACAAAACTGTTAAGATGATGACCTTATGTGTGTAAATATATTTTTTTTCTCTGTGGGGGTCTGCCCCCAAAAAACAGTTTTAAAGGGGACCTATCATGCTATATTTAAATAATATATAAGGTATATATATATATATATATATATAAGGTATATTAATACGTTTTAATTTTCAAAATACGAAACAGATCATGCATTTTAGCCATGCCTCATTTTGCCTCACTCCAGCTCTGTCTTTGCAAGGTCTGATTCAGCTGACCACGCCCCCATGCGGAAGAGGGGGGCGTGCTGTAGTGGAAACGCGCCATAATAATGGCGCATTTCCACTACAGCGCGGAGCTCGCTTTAAGCGTGCCGTGCCCGGCCCGTTTTTGGTTGCGTTTCCACTTGGCGTAGTTCCGGCTAGCGGGTACGATTTCACAGTTTTTCTGGCCCCATAAAATCGAGGTTCTTTCCGGGCCAACAACCAGGCTGAGTCGGGCTGAGTCGGGCTGAGTATGCTAAACTAGAGAGAGAATTGCTGGCAAGGCGGCTACAACTACAACAAAATGAACATATTTGACCGTGATTTAATTGTAATACACGTTTCAAAATGATGCCGAAGTAACAACATACTGATACCGGTTAGTAAAAACCATGAATTATTGCTTTGACAAGTCTGCAGACAGACGGCAGGCGAAAAACCTTTTAAAATGCGTGTTTTCTGAATGGAGACCGGCTAAGCTAACGCAGTATATGCTCCGACCGTCCACACTCACAACAACGGCCTATACAGACATAAATAAACCAGCGACTGTATTCGCCATGACAGACAGTCTGTGGTTTGTACTTGTTTAACTTTTGTCTAGTTTCTGAACAGATATGAGGAGCTGTGAGCTTGAGTGCTAACAGCTAACGGCTGATGTTGTTTTTCTGTGGTTCTCATTGAAGATGACGTCACGGCTCCGCCTACACTGCGTTACTATAGTTACTGCCCCAATAGTTACAGTCCTAACAAAGCCTAACGAGGCCTAGCCATACCGAGCGAGGCCGAGCGAGGCCCTGTAGTGGAAATGCGCCATAAGTCGATGTCATCAATCTTCCAGGTGCTGCCAAAAACATAGTACGGTGTGCGTCAGGCAGGACCACGGCAACAGGCACAGCCATGACTCATTACCACAACCTTTAATACTGACAAGCTGCCAGGTGAGAGACACACAAACTCCGGGGGAAGCTGGGTTAGTAATATGCATTTCTGGGACATGAGTGCAAAGAGATAGAGAGGACATGAGTTCATACAAATAAAGAGAAGAGAGATGAAAGGTGAAAGTCCCCTGACAATCTAAGCTTATAAGCATAACGAGTGGCTGGTTCAAGGTTACTGGTGTTACTAATGCAGTAGTTGTTTTTGATGATTCATAATCATGTTTTGCAATCGTTCTGTTTGGCAATTGAAAAAGTGCTAAATAAACATTTGTAGAATTGCTCTTAACATATTTACCTCAATGAAATTACATTAGACCTTACTGTAAGTGTAAAGGGAGATTTGACCCATATCTATTGATATCTTAAATTGTCAATCATTTTCTTGATCAATCTATCACTTGTTTTGGTTACAAAATGTCAGCAAAATGTTGTCAGTGCTTCCCACAGCCCTGGATGACATCATCAAATTAATGTTTTTGTTCTAACCTGGAGAAATGCATTTTACTGTCATGGATGAGTGAAGAAACCAGGACATGTTTAAGAAGTTGGAATCCGGGAATTGTATATAAGAAACAACTCAAACCATTTGATCTAATATCAAAACAGGAGGCAGTTATTTAAAAGGTGACCTGCAGTATTTCGTTCTTGTTCAACTCTGTTAGCGATAAGGAACTCTGCCTTTTTTGTAGTTGGCACACGTTTTCCACCTGTGATAAGCCTCTAAGTATAACAGGAGCAGTAGACTGGTGGCATGGCTGTGGGAGAATAGCAGACAGTCACAGCTGTACAAAACAAGCCCACACATTCTGGACTTTGTCCTGCTGTTCCGTTCAAGAGTCTAGAAGAAAAAGTCATTATTTGCTGCATTAGTGCATTAATAATGCAAAGACATCATCAGATTCATTAGTGTATTATTTAGGTACAAGTTGTATTGTACCTAAATAATAATATTACATTAAAAAAAATATTATAACAATACTTTGTTTATCCTGTGGAAAATAGTTTTTTGTGCTGCCTGCTTTGTTGAAGAACAAAAAGAAAAAAATATATATATATGTATATGTATATTTATATCAATGAAAAAAAAAACGTAAAACAATTAATTAAATATAATAAACATATTATATAAATATAAAAAGGGTAAGGGAGTGTAAAATGTTGAAATAAAAAAATAAAAATAATAATATACAATATCTCAAGTTTCCGTTTTTTTCCTGTGTAATGGGCTGAGCCTTAATAAAGCCTTTAATAGGCCTCTTATTCATTCAGCTACATGCAATCAGGCCAATAGTTTGTGTTGTTACATTGAATAATAAGTCATAAAAAAAACATCAGCCTTTTCATTTTGGTTGCATGAAAAATGTACTGTATCACCTTTAATGTTGAAAGACAGCGGGACCAACAGCAAAGACACAGCCGCATAGTGTTAGACATGGACAAGGCACAGGCAGATTCAAACCAAAAAAACACACAAGGATTTAAAATACATCCCTAACATCAAATTACACTGGCAGAAGAATTAATTAAAGGTCCCATGACATGCTTTTCCGGTTATTACCCGTCCCCTTGTGTGTTATGTAGCTTTTTCTGCATGTAAACGGTCTGCAGAGTCAAAAACCCTCAAAGTACACCCTGTAGTGAGTATGATCAGTAGACATGGCCATGTCATGGGACCTTTAAAAATATTATCATGATAAAAATAATCGGTACCACTTTACAATAAGACTACCCTTATAAAGGATTCATAAAGGGTTTATAATGAGGTTATGAATTAGGTTGTAAACACTTTATTAATCATTAAGAACCATTTATAAACCAGTTCTAACATAGTTTTCATACATCAACACAGGCTCACTATTTGGCAAGAGTTGATTAGCGAGTTGATTCTCGCTAAGTAGCCTTACATTGGCTACTTAGCGAGAATCAACTCAGTGAGCAACAGATACCAAGGATGCTGGCTGATGAAGAAGACGAAGTAAGCTAGGTAGCCAATATAAGGCTTAGCAGTACAGATAAATGTGGGCTCACTATTTGGCAAGCAACCGGTCACAGGTGCCCTGTTTATCTCATGTCTTATAAAAGCTTATTAATGATTTATAAAGTGTTCACAACCTAATTCATAAATGAATTACAAACTATTCCTAAACCCTTTATACGGGTAGTCTTATTGTACAGTGGTACCAAATAATCAACACTGAGGGTGTTAAAAAGAGAAAGTACAAATAATACGAAACAATTAAAATAAATTAATATAAAATATATTCTACATGTACACATTAAATGTAATTACATGTGATTGTACCAGATATACTTAAGACAATCTAATCATAAAGCTTTAGGTTAACAGAGCAGTGGTTAGCTTAAAAAAGTAATCAGTTAAATCTGAATTAATGAGTAAGGAATGTTCAACATACTAGTTTTCACAGTATCAACATACACACTAAAACTAAAGCAGTACCATTGTGTCATAATGAGCACCTCAGACGTTAGGGGACAGCAACATACATTCAGCTTCATGATGTTCCTTCAACTTTTTAGGGGTCTTTACCCAAAAATACAGTGTTAAATCACAGGACTCGGCAATGGAGCAGTTGTTCCCCATGAATGTTAAATAAAAGATGAAATAAATCCGAAATATTACGAGTTATGTAACGACAAAGCCTGCTGAAAACTCTCAAGTGTTGACCCGACAATGGCTCAGTTTACTATTTTCACCCTAATATCACCACTAGAGGGCAGCAAAGGCTAATTCTTTCAGTCAAGTCTTGCATCCTAAAGGGAAATGTCATGCTTAACCATAAAAATGTGGTAATTTCCTACATTTTAAAATAAACCAGACTGAATTAAATCGAGCAAAATCTACCTTAAAGATTTAGCAATTTAGCCACTAATTTCTGTGTTAGTTCCAGACTTATATGATGCAAGCCCATGAGACACCACTGAGCTGGTTAACCAACACATAGGATCGATTCCCAAAATAATGATAAACAGTACGATGTGACATCATCATGCATTTTGGTCCAATATTTGTGTGTAAACATTTGATAAAGATTTGTTTGAGTGAATTCCTTGTGGATTTCTTAATCCTAAACTACTGACTTTACTGACAGTGACAACCATAACTTGAATATATGTTAATAAATGGGAGTGTTTTCATGATGTTACACCAACATGTGTTTTTACCGTACTTGTCCCGTGAATGTCTTTAAGCAACCCTTTTGACAACAACAGTGGCTTGCAATTGTATCTAATAGATATCTTATCTTTTTCCATAAATCAATCTTTTCACAACTGTTTAGTTTGTTACATTACCACTAGTATCAGGTAAGCTAACCTCAACTTAGTCTAAACACCTGATAATCAACCATTTGCAAAAAAATAAAGAAAGAGCAGTTAGCCCCATAGCTTACTTATGGCTGCATGTTAGCATTGCTTTAGCCAGCTGATTAGCTTGCAAGCAAAGTTCAAAACAAACTAGCTACTTTTCAGACTTGTTGATAACAATTTTATCAAAAGCAATTAGCTACAAAGCTACAATTACTTTTTGATAAGTCACACAATGATGTAGTAACAAAAAGGGTAAAAAATATGTCCACACGCAAACATTTGCATGGCTAACTAGCTTATAAAAAATGAGATAGCTAGCTCACCAAAACTGCTGCGTGTGGCCATTAGTGGATTCTTAAAAAGCCTCTAGGAGCAAATGTCTAAAGGAAAGTGTTCTAAACTGCTTTCATAAAATAATTAGAGAAGCATGCTTGAAAAATGCTACTCATATCAGATAGGAGACCACAGAAGGTAAAGTAAGTTACCTTATAAAGTTGTCAGTTGGCTTTTTCTGATTTAAAACCACGGTGCCAAATAGTCCAATGTTCAAAATGCCTTACCATACGGGGACAGTTCGTCAATAGATAAACAGGTTGCATGAGGCCAAATGCTTAGCCTTTCATTTGAAGGGTTAATGTTTGACATCTGCTGACAGTCAGCAAATTAAAGTACAGGCACATCTTGTAAACATCTCACTGAACTATGACAAACTACCATTTCTAAAATGGGGACAAAACAGTTCCCTTTTTCACAATATTCTGACTTTGAAAGAATCAAACTGACGTTTCCATTAGGCAAAGAACGTAAAGCAAATTAGTTGAAAAAATAAAATGCAAATTAGTACGTTTCCACCAGCTAAGTTAAAGGGATTGAACAGGCATCCTGAAAGTGTAAATAAGTTAGGACAGACACTGTCAAGCATGTGTTAGACACTTTGGCTTGTCAGCATTTGGTTGTTAGTGTTCTATAGTTTATGTTGGCTGTTGTATTTGCTGTCTAAAGATAAAAACAGATAAATGCACTTGAGGTGCTCTAATGTACAAAGTTATGGCTGTGAGCATCTCATTACATCAGACAAACACAACTACGACATTTATGGGAATGTTTTAGGGATATTGATACACATCAAATGTTTCCCTTACTGACTTTCGCAAAATACGTAAAAAATGTTAAAAAAAAATACAAACAGAAGTACCTCAAGTGATTTCTTTTAAAAACTAGACTGGGGAAATGTTTTAAAATGCAATAGTTCTGAAATTCATTATATCTTAATCTGCAGTAAACCCAGTTATTTTAACCAAGTCACATAATTTTGAGAGCACAACAGCAGCACTAGATACACTGTATACTGTCAATGCTCTAGAGACAGATTGTTGCTATGGCACTTTGTTTTCCCTCCAAGTGATCCATCAGTGACCTTGTGTTTTTGAATTGACTGAGTGAGAATGGTGTTCCATCAGCAGCATCATCAGAAATAGTGAAAGGTCGGGAAGCAAGAAAGAAAAGTCTTGCACATTTTACAAGACAGACTCAATGGCTTCCGGCATGGCCGCTGAGGCTTTGGTTTGGTGTGTGACGAGCGGGGAGGTCTCCTCTTCCGCCTGAGCATTGGCCACCGCCTCCACCCGGACCTCAGCCAGCTCCCCATCCTGCTGCTGCTGCCGCTCCTGCTGCTTCTTTATTTCCTGTTGGTTGATGTGGTGGAGGATTCCAGCTCCCAAAGCATCGCCTTCCACATTCACCACCGTTGTGGTACGATCCCTGTACACAAAGTAGGAGTAAGAGACAGACAGCTGAGTTCGGTGTACCTTAAAAAGGGACCTATTATGCTATATTTGAAAAAATATATTGTATATATATACCTATACAAAACATGTCTGTGAAGTTTTTTTGCTTAAAATACCAAACAGATCACCCATTGTAGCCATGCCTCATATCCCTCTATTCTCCTCTATTCCAGCCCTGTTCCAAAAAGGCTGATTCTGTGACCGTAGCTTTAATTGGAACAACTGCTGCTAGCCACGCCCCTTTGTAGCATCACGCAGCTTTCCCCTGCTAAGAGAGTTTTCTACCGGGAGAAACTCAGCTAAACGCTGCCGTGATTAAATGCCATATTATGTTCCCAACCACTTCAAGCATTATTTCTGAAACAATATGGAGCTCAAACGTTTCTCTCTCGCAGGGTTTACCACAAGGACATTACGTTACACATATTCTCTCCAGTACTGCGTTAGCTCTGAGTGTTACTCCCATAACATGCCGCGCATTGTTTCTGATACAGCACATAGCTTGACATGTTCTTTCTTAAATGTTTACCGCTAGAACAGTGCCATTATATGTATACAGGGCTGCACATAACTGGTGCGCAGGTGCTCCCCCTGCCAAAAAAGAGCACCGGATCATTTGAAAAAAGGCGCATTTGCGCATCAACAGAGAGAGAGAGAGAGAGAGAGAGAGAGAGAGAGAGAGAGAGAGAGAGAGAGAGAGAGAGAGAGAGAGGAGAGAGAGAGAGAGAGAGAGAGAGAGAGAGAGAGAGAGAGAGAGAGAGAGGTTTGCGAGGGGCCGCCCAGGTATATTAACGGCCGCCAAAGTATAATTCGCGAGCCATTTAGGTTTAATTTTTTTAATCCGTCCGCGAGCACCACGGCATCTGCGATCCCTCGCTCTACCCCTCGCTATCGCGTGAAGGGTCTGCTTTATGCGCTCCGCACAGTAACCCTGCTGCGAGGCTTCATGAGCGTGCTCACTAGCGCCCCTTACACACCGGGGACACATATTTATGTATAAAAGACATCAAAAAGTGCATTTTGCATAATAGGTCCCCTTTAAGTAAACATTGAAAAGGTAATTGTTTGGCCCCACCTGTAACCCTAAGATACGGAGCCCCTAAAGGGACATGGAAAAAAAAAAAAAAAGAGAGAAAAAAAATAAAAGTCGGGATAACGGTTTAAAAGACATAAAAAAAAATATGAGAAAAAAAATAAAGTCAGGAAAACAGGTTCGTTTCTCGTGCGCACGAGAAACTAATCCGTTATCCTGACTTTATTTTATTTTTTTGAGAAAGTTACCGATGCGCCAAGGAGGAAGTGGAACACACAGGAGACAACCATTTCATTGCAGACTGTTATGTTTACGTGGGGAAATTACAGTGCATACATAATTTGAGATATATTTCGAACTCAGACTTAATTTTATGGACATTTCGGCCAGGGGTGTAGAGCTATTTGTTCAAGCACCGGATTGGCAAAACAGGAGAGTCTGTAAACCAGTCTGCTTTGATCTATGAATTAATGTCCGTGACTCTCAGAGTACCGGCTGCCCGCAGCTGTTTTAAAGGGAAACAAACACTCATAACACACACACACAGAGCCAGTGGCGGACTGGCCATCGGGACGTTCGGGACGAATCACTACCCCCCCCCCCCCCCCCCCACCCCCCCCCCCCCCCCCCCCCCCCCCCCCCCCCCCAGAGAAAGTATCTCGTGCGCATGAGATACTAACCCGTTATCCTGAGTTTTCTTTTTCTTTCTCTTTTTTTTTTTTCATGTCCGTTTAGGGGCTCCGTACTAACCTTACTAACCCTACAATTAACTATTGGTACCCAGTATTTTCCTCTGTTTTGTTTTCCGTTGCGAATAGTTATTTGCCCTGGTTTAGACCTTAGAATCCTGCCACTCTACCAAGTTTGAGTTGACTGAAGATAGCAACGATTTGTACAACTACGTGTAGCTCAGACTCTCAGTTGACTGCCGTGGCGCCACCACATCAAACTGCCTTCAAATCATTCAAAAATAAATGTGTTGAATCCTCCCATTGACAACCAAACAGGGATAAGTTTGCACCTCATCAACTGACCAACTGCAGGTTGCCATTAATTAACTTGTAATTCCCTAATCTGACCAATATGAAAATTGGTTCTTCTTGAGGGCTTGGGCTCAGCCTGTTTGGAATCTCCACAGAGGTGGTTAAGTAGTAACGTGCCGTACCATGCAGTGGACCTGCAATAGTAGTATTTACAATAATTGTCACAGTGGATTTCAACGTACAATATCTTCCCATTAAGATAACTAAAAGAAGTATTGACAAAATCACCATTTACGAGCTCCTACCAGTAAATACATGGGTTTGCTATAACAACAGCATTAGAAAAAAAAAAAACTTGGAGTGACTTCTGATAGCAAAAACCTTTGCAGCACCTGGTACATGTAAAGCATGTATGTATTTAAACTTGTTCATGTTTATCATGCTGCTGATGTGTGTTCTCTACTCCAGCAAGGCAAGCTGGTACAAGTACAACAGCTGTTCAGGTTTCCCAGGAACCCTGGTCTAGTTAAGCTAACCGTAATGTTGGCAACTTGTTTACAGACATGATCAGACGTAGCTCTGGGTGTTTTTTAATACTAATTTCAGTTGTTATTTGCAGGCTTTACTTACACAATCCAATCAACAGCCAGCATAAGTGATAGGTCGTTGGTAGGTAAGCCGATGGCCTCCAGGATGATGGCGATGGTTATGATGCCGCCAGCTGGGATGCCTGCTGCGCCCACACTTGAGGCTGTAGCTGTCACACTAGGAATAATGATGAAATAATTATATGAACTACTACTAATAACACGCATGGAACAGAAAGCAGACTTTTCAATGATAGAACAAATCAATGGAATGTGGATTTTGGTATGTGTTTTCTTCTCATGCTGAGCAATAGGAAGAAAACTTGTTATCGTTCCCTGAACTCACAGGATGGTGAATATCTCTCCAGCGTTCAGCTCATAATTGTTGAGCTGAGCGATGAAGACAGCAGCGATGCACTGGAATATGGCTGCTCCGTCCATGTTGACAGTGGCCCCAATGGGAAGGATGAAGCGGCTGATGCGCTTGTCGACTCCATTGTTCTCCTCGATACACTTTATCATGGAGGGAAGAGTTGCTGAACTGATGAGAAAAACAGATAGAGATACAGCATTACCATTTCAACTTTATCAGCCAATTAAAACCAATACCATTAATAGTTACAATTGAATAACATACAGTTCAAAGAATGTGACACTCCCTACAAGGGCTCCTTAAAGGGCTATACAAACCTATTGGATGTCGGTATATTGCAGAAAATCAGCTCTGTGGCTAACACACATTTGTGATACCTAACTTGTTTTGTTTAGCAGGATTATCTCCACATATTAACATAACTCTTTGATTTTGAGGCGTAATTGAATTTGGCGAAATTAAAATGTTAACTTTATGCTATAAACAAACTACATCACGGTAGCATGGCTGCACATTACCACCGCTAAGCTAAAGGCGGATTTGTGTCGGCGAGATGAAAATAGGTAGTTTATTTGGTCACTTGTTAGAAACCACAGTTTTTCATGACACATAGAAACTTTGGACATTAATGAGAGGGGTATATAATACTGACGTATTTTATGTTGTAGAACAAAATGTGAAAGTCCTGTTAGCTTATTCAAATATGTTATTTCAGGCTTCTAACTGCACAACTATTAAACGTTCAAAAAACCATTGACTTCTAGACGAGGGAACCTAGACTCTAGACTCATTAATGCGCCACTCTATTACTAAAAAGCAGAACTTCTTTTCCGTTTGAGTTATGGTCATCTGGGACCCTGCGACGTGATGTTATATTGTACCTTGAGCAAGTGGCGAAGGCCGTGGTGAAGGGTGTGATGAGGCCTGACAGGAAACTGAAGGGGTTCTTGCGTGTGAAGCCGAAGTAGATGAGGGGCAGGACGATGCCGCCGTGGATAATGTGGCCCACAATCGAAGCAAAGATATATTTTCCCAGACTAGTGACCAGAAGACCAACATCTTCCATCTCCACAATCTTACTGCCCACAAGGAACATGATGCCAAAAGGGACATACCTGAGAGACACAAGAGGTAAGAAAAAGGAGGAGGAAGGCTTTTAGAATGTTGGATGATAACATTAACAACCAAAGGTAGGTACAGACAGTCAGTGCCTACCTCATACAACCTTTTACTTTTTGAGTGTTATCACAAAATACCATCCAATACAGTACAAATGTACCATGACTATTTATATCATTGGAACCCCACATGCAATCCACTTCACTCACCACATGATCCAGGACACCAGCACCATGGTGGCCTCGTTGAAAGCATTGAAGAAACGGATGAGTTCCTCCCCCTCTTCTCCCAGCTTCCTCAGCGCCACGCCAAACACCATCGCAAATAACACCAGACCAAGGATGTTCATGCCATCTGTGTCTGTACCAATAGGCACCTAAAACACACAGAAGAGTTGGACTTTAGGATACTCAACACAGTGAAGAGGTTGTGGAATGGAGACTGGGCGACTGTACTTTCTTATGGCGCATTTCCACTACAGCGCGGAGCTCGCTTTAAGCGTGCCGTGCCGTGCCCGGCCCGTTTTTGGTTGCGTTTCCACTTGGCGTAGTTCCGGCTAGCGGGTACTATTTCACAGTTTTTCTGGCCCCATAAAATCGAGGTTCTTAGCGGGCCAACAACCAGGCTGAGTCGGGCTGAGTATGCTAAACTAGAGAGAGAATCGCTGGCAAGGGGGCTAAAATTACAACAAAATGAACATATTTGACCGTGATTTAATTGTAATACACGTTTCAAAATGATGCAAGTAACAACATACTGATACCGGTTAGTAAAAACCATGAATTAATGCTTTGACAAGTCTGCAGACAGACGGCAGGCGAAAAACCTTTTAAAATGCGTGTTTTCTGAATGGAGATTTGCTAAGCTAACTTTGTATATGCTCCGACCGTGCACACTCACAACAACGGCCTATACAGACATAAATAAACCAGCTACTGTATTCACCATGACACAGACAGTCTGTGGTTTGTACTTGTTTAACTTTTGTCTAGTTTCTGAACAGATATGAGGAGCTGTGAGCTTGAGTGCTAACAGCTAACGGCTGATGTTGTTTTTCTGTGGTTTTCATTGAAGATGACGTCACGGCTCCGCCTACACTGCGTTACTATAGTTACTGCCCCAGCTACTAAACTGTAATGGAAACGCAGCATAAAGTGAGCCAGTCCTAACAAGGCCTAACGAGGCCTAGCCATACCGAGCGAGGCCCTGTAGTGGAAACGCGCCATTAGACACCTTAGAAATACATGATTAAACAACAACTCTGTTCTTCTCAGCCTTGATTGGGTTTACGATCTCATACCCTTTATGATACGGTACAGCAGCATGCACAGTCAAACATGGAAAAATCTACAGCTAGTTTTAATTGTCTTTTATTAATGCATTCTTTTTTTGTTTTTTTTAATCAACATTTCTAAGAATTTCTCACACCTAGCATTGGGATCGCCCACCCTCCTCACTAATGTTGTGTTTCCAAGGCATTGTAAATCCCTAGGTGACTAAACCAAGGAAATGCGCCGGACATTGAAGCACATTTTCGTAGTGGCCAAATGGTGGTACTACAACTCCTGTGTCAGTCCATGACGTCTTTGGTCCCAAAATGTTTTGTTTATTCCATTGACTTACATTGGGGCAATGGTTCAATCTCCACTGCATTCAGCATGTCGTTGTGTCCCTAGGCAAGACACTTCAACCCATATTGGTCCTGTGGGGATTGCCCACAGTATTGAATGTATGTAAGTCGCGTTTGGATAAAAGCCTCTAACAAGTGACAAGTAATGTAATGTAACATGGTCAAGGAACCATGAACATAAGTGCAACATTTTGTTCCAATCCATCCAGTAGATGGCAAGACATGCTACTTCAAAAAGAAAGGCCAAATCAGGGGATACCTCAGGAATAATCCTTTTTTTTTTTAATGGCGATCTTTACGATAGTTGTTCAAATAGCTCTGTTTTGACCAAGTAGTCGAGCAACATAAAGTATAGGGTATGCTTTGACTGGACATTTGTAGCCTTTCATTTTGGAGGTGTATGCTTGTCAAATAATAGTGATGATATATGCCGCCGTATTTTGTGCGAAATAGTTATCTGTGTGAACTTGGGTTCTAGGGCAGATGAGGATTCAGTGAACTGCATGATGGATAACTAAAAAGGACAGGAACAAATCCTGAGCTCAATCCCGTTCCATTGTTCGCAGTTCTCCCACAGCTCCACCAGCTTCAATCCCTGGCACTGGTGGGGCTGTCCACGATGACCCACAACAAACGAATACCATGGACTGATGCCAAAATCAGATCCTCTATCTGCTCCAACATTCAGGGTCGGTGGGGGAAGGCAATAACCACTTGGGAGAAGTAGTTCGATTTAGTTTTTTATTGTACGGTCAAACAGTGTTGAATCATTTGAGTGTGTCGCTGCAGAAGACTCTTAAAATAAAAACTTCGTAGCAGCTCACAGGGTGGTGTTGAGGAAGAAGCCTAAAAACTAGAATGTGCTAATATGTGAAAGACTTCTGTTGAACTGTCTGTATAATGTAATCCATCTGTTTTTTGGCTTCCGATCTTCTGCCTAATTTTCTGACACCGACAAACTTGTCAAACACTTATCTATAATGACAGGCCTAAAGGAAATCTAGTAATGTGCAACCAGCCCAAACTGTTTGTCCCCTGATAAGACGGACACATAATCTTTATGACAGGCCCAATCGATACTGGTAGAAAACATTTTGTCAGCCTTAATGAACTTGTTTTAAAGTTGTACCAGCCAAGGTTCGAAAACAGACCAGACTTCTGTGGTTGAATTACAAACCAGTGAGGATAAAGTTGAAAATATTGGACATCTTTCCATGAGAAGTTTAGGATGTTTCCTCCAGTAGTTCATGTGAAAGACACATAATTAGTTGTGGGAAGAAAGACTGGTTGTGTGAAGTTGCCACATTGGTCAGATTATCCATTTCAATCATTTTCAGAAGTATCCCAGCATGTCAAACCGTACATCAGAAGGTTGTAGAACAGGGTTTTTTTTATGATGCTATTTGACAATCCAACCAGCACTTATTTTAGAGCCTACTGACACCTTACAGATATATGATTACCTTCCAGTGATCTATTTATCCAGAAATAGGAAAAACACCACGCACATACCACATACACTCTATGCAGACGATATCGCAGAAAAATTGAAGAAATTGAAGCCACTGTCAAGCTGATTGCTAAAGAAGCAAAGCACAGAACTTTTGCATACTACTGAAAACTATTTCAAACACGGAACATCAAAACGTGACGTTGCTGATGCTACAAGGTTTTGTCAGTGTGAGTTTGCCAGAGAAAGTGTTTTTCTTCGAATATTAGGAGTCTTTTTCCTGGACACCGGTGATTGGTAACCTGTGGCATAGGAATAAATCATGCTAGTAGTATATGGTTGTTACGTGCCGTAGTGGGTGCTTGTGTGTGTGTGTGTGTCTCTCTCTCTCCCTGATTGTCTCCAGGTGCAGCCTCTTCCCCAGGTGCTCCCAATCCCCAATCAGGGCCTCCATAAAGGACCTGAGGAAGGTTGCAGTGGCTCTCTCCTTCTCCTCTGGCTGCATGTGTGCAGCATGGTGTCTCGGTCTCTGTGTGAGACCTGTGTTTTGTTAATTATTAGGAGATGTGCTCCAGTGTATATTTGTGTTCTAGTTTATCTTAGTTTACTTTGCAAGTTGGCTGGTGAGCCATTTTTCTTTTGTCCATTAAAAGACCATCTTGTGGCTTCACAGATCAGTTTCCTCTCCTTTTTCTCTCGCCTGGTCATTTTATACTTTGTTACTTCCCTTTGGTTCCCCTAGCCCAGTAGGGAACGTAACAATGGTGCTCTGATACCACGCCAGCAATGAAACAAGAAGAAGAAGAAGAAGAAGGACAAAGATTTGATTTGGCAAACTCAGATAGCTTATTACACTGTGTTGTAAAAGATATCTTCATGGCATGTGTGGAAAGGAGGAATGAATTCTCTTTCATAGTGATGACTCACTCTTCATTCAACCTTAAAATGCGCTGAATAAACAACACTTTGTTTGATGAAGATGTGCTTTGCTGCTATCTGCTCTTTGCATGTTTGCACTTTTTCACACTTTAAGGAGCAATGTAAATAAAGCCTTTTATTCCATCAGAGTACCTTACCTGGTAAACAGTGCCTTTAAGGAACTTTCTGACTATTGTAAATCAGATAGAATTGTCAGCAGAGGATAGGTGTTATTCAACATATTGAAGGTTAACATGAAGTCAAACATCATTTTACTTCATGAGTCTTGAAAACCAGATATCTACTCATTGACAGCTAACTCTGAATGTTTTGTTTACAAATCGCAACAAACAAGTCCTACTCCTTATGCCTTTAAGCTTAAAATGCTTTAAGGTGATGATAAGAGGAAATACGTAATGGACAATTTATTACATGAGCTCTGAAACTAGAAATCCACTCGTGATTATTTGGCACCTTATTCTCTGGGACATTACCCTTTGACCAGAAGTACAGATCACACATGTGACCAGGCCCGGACTGGCCATCGGGAGGACCGAGAGGCCTGTTAAGTGGCCTGCATTTTCCCCTCAAAATGCACCAGATTGATGCATTTAACTCCAAAATAAAAAATAAAAAACTTACCGGAAATATGTTCACATGGATAGGTTCCCAAATTTTGCACATTTTCAAAAGTAATAACCCCTGTCCATATGTTTATTATTGGGTAGTAGATGTAAACTATAGGGCTATCACTATGGGCAGCAACGCTGTACATATTCACAAATAAATCCAGCAAAATGGCACAAAAAAACCTGGTAGTGGCCTGGCTGGGTGTATAATTCCCGGCCTGATTTATTGTCCCAGTCCGGCCCTGCATGTGACTGATCATCCTTCTCCCTTAACCAGGTCATCCATTAGTCTCTCACACAGTGCTTACTCAGGGAGTTTGCCTATATGAAGGACTCAAACACACACTTAGAAGCCGCTCGCAGCAAACCACTGTGTGTGTGTGTGTGTGGTGTGTGTGTGTGTGTGTGTGTATGTGTGTGTGTGTGTGTGTGTGTGTTTGTATACATGTGATGCTACCAGTTCATACCTTTTGATAGAGGGCAGTCCCGTTTGTGTCGTTCCCTACAGCAACCATCTTGTAATCAGTGGCATACTGCAACATAAAGGAAAGATGGTTTAATTCATACATTTTTGTTAAGTACATTCTCACGTAAAGGACAAGACTCCCCTATGTGTTTATTAGTTAGCATTTGAGCATTTGGAAGGAGCAAAGCTAGCTGTTTCCCCCTGCTTCCACAATTTCCTCCAATATCAAGCTCCATAATTACCCATGATAGCGGTATTGATCTTCTTATCTAACACTCCTTAAAATATCAAACTACTCTTTTAATTTCAATAATTTGAGCATTTTGGAAGGAGCCCTGCAAGATGTTTCCCATTGCTTCCACACTTTAAGCTAAGCTAAGCTAATTTCTTCCAAGCTCAACCTCCAAAATTATCAACAGACATTAGAGAGGTATCGGTCTTGGTTTCTAACTCTCCTTGAAATGTCATTCTACTCTTTCAATTTGAAACATTTGAGCATTTGGAAGAAGCCAGGCTAGCTGTTTCCCCCATGCTTCCATACGTTATGCTAAGCTAAGCTTATCTCCTCCAAGCTCAACCTCCTTAATCCCCCATAGACATGATAGAGGTATCAGTCTTTGTATCTAACTGTCCTTAATATGTCAAACAACTCTTTTAGTATCAATAATTCAAGCATTTGGAAGTAGCCAGGATAGCTTTTCCAACAGCTTCCAAACTGTATGCTGTGCAAAACTAATTTCCTTCAAGCTCAACCTCCGTAATTACCCTTAGACACATGAGAGGTAACGATCTTCTTATCTAACTCTCCTTGAAATGTCAAACACTTTCAATTTAAATCATTTTATCAGAACAGCTCTTAAAGGGAACATTTCTATAGTTTTAAAGAGGGTTTGTATGAGTAACTCAAAGCAAATGACCTACAGTTTGGAGCAGTGCAGACTTAAGCTAAACAATCAGCAAAGATTGACAGAAATCAGTCAAATGTAAAAAAGGCCAAATTTAAAATGTTTGTTTCATTGGCACAAATGGCATTACTTATGTCTTTGTATTGCTCTTATAAGGAATGCAGCATGTGCATGGGGTTGGGGGCCAGCCTCAAACTGTCCATTGAAGTGCAGACAGTCTTTCAATAGTAATGGAGACAACCAGCACTGCAACAAAGACCCCCCTCTCTGCAGTGCTTTAAAAAGCCCTGCAACCCAACATGTTGACAGATCTATGGACTTTAAATGAAATGCAAAGAGATATACGTTACATAACTACACCCATAAAACTAAAAAGAAAACCTCCCCCATAATCTAAATCTTACACTCCATTTGTTTAAAGGTCTGTTTAAGCATCTAGCTGCTTGTCATGTTGTGTAAATCTCCCCTCTCCTCTGCTTTCTTGATTTAATCCACAGTTGGGCCCATTCCACAGGGGCTCTGCCAAAGTATAGGCTGGGTGCAGAGGCTGAATATCGAACTCTGTGACCTGGCTGCACATTGAAACCCCTTTACCTCTTCCTGTGCAAAGTCACTACCTTGTTTGTGAGTTTATCATTCACTGACCTGGTTTAGGAAAGCAATTGATTCAGATACGAGCGTCTGTGTGCGTAAGCCACTCTGCTTTTCTGTGTGTGCATAGCCATTTGGTTTCCCTGCATCCCCAAATATTGAAATGTCCTGCTTCTTATTTTAGCCTTAACGTGCACGATCATAATTCTAGGAAGTAAAGCGGGACATGTTCAAGAGCAGTGAAGCAAGGTGGGTTGCTAGGCTGTCTGGAATGTAATGGTTTCGCCATGGTAACCGATGGTAAGGGACAAGGAAAAGGAGTTTTCAGGCGGTCAGCGCTCTCTATTGTGAGCGTCCCCTCATTAAGAGGCGTTATGAGACTCCAGAGCTACAGCCAGGATATATAGTCGCTGGTTGGAGGAGTTAATTCTGATGATAAATCCTTACAAGACACAGGTGGCGAGGATTAAGTAAACGTGATGATGAAAAAAGGCTATTGGAGAATATAGTGTGGACAATGTAGTGTGATGAATTGACGTGCTGTTACTTACAGAGCGGAAAGCAGCTGCCACCAAATTAGCTGGGAATAAATTCCTGTGAAAGAAAGAGAAGGAAAAGTTAGATTCCCAGACACTGATTCCTGTTTGATGTCTATGCTGAACCAAAACAAGGGAAATCATTAACCTGTAGTTGGTTAAATAAAAAATAAAAATAAAACAACTTCCCATTAAGAAAGTATTTCGTAACCCAATGACAATGATACATTTTCACAGTATTGTTTAATCATCACTCCTTACATTTCGGCTCTCCTCCTGTAGCAGTAAATATATGTATTCTTAAAAGGACATGTCTTTACATTAAAACAATTGAATTAATTCATATATAGAAAAGTATCTTTCTCATCATTTAAAAGGTTGGTTAATAGTCCAGTTAGCCAAAAACTGCCAAAAATTGCTTAAAACGTTACAGAATTCATCTACTGTTTGTGACTCCACAAATAAGAAAAGACAACCCCTAACCCTAATAAACAGATGTCTTATATAATCTATTGCATTGTTGTTACTTTGACTCATGAAGATGGAGTTTTGGGTTCATTTGGTGCCGCTTTCTCACAAAAATACTTACCTACTCTACAATGAATGACAGATGATGTTATTGGCCAGACATGAAAACAATGTTTTTTGGGCGTGAAGAAGTTGTATCAAAGATCGAAGATAACCAAAGGTCACAATGAACAAGTTATTGCTAAACATTAATTTTGGTGGTTCTTACTATGTGTAATGTATCCTGTTGTTCGTAGACACCAAACAACCAAACACTGATAATAACCACTCTTCCTGAAACCCAAAGTTAATATTTACTCAGTTGTTACAAAACGTACGTACATAAGTAACGCCTCTCTTAGACATGTTTAACCCAAACCAGGACCTTTGGCTTAACCTAACCAAGAAAATGTGCAATCCTGTTTTTCACTGCAGGTTCTTGATGATACAAACCATTGCATGAGGATAAATGCACATTGCATGACATGTGCTTGCTTTAGAATGCAGCCAAATAGTGAACAAAGTCTGCTGCCATGCTAGCAGCTCTTTTTAGCTGTACTGATGAAAGCTATTTGCTAAAATAGTCTCAATGATAGAGTTACCAAGTTTATGTTTAGCAGGTACTCCCCCATGTTGCCTTTTTTAGTTTTGCTAATTAGCGCTACAGATGTAGAGACATTTAACCTAAAATCCAAAATGATAACCTCACAAAAAGTCAGTTGGGTTAATCCTCTGGGGAGCATGAATGCTTTTATAAAATGCCTTGGTAATACCACCAATAGTTGTTGAGATATTTGAGGTTGGATCAAAGTGGTGGAGCAAAAAAGATTGACAGCAACAACAGAAAATAACTTTACACGTGTTTGACCCAAATGTAAGTCTGTATACATGAAGGATTTGCCTGACATACTACTAAAAATGATATAATTCTGAAAAAAGCAATAATTCCACGAGTGTCATGAAGTTTAATGTTTGACAAAAACGTTAACAAATACACATAAAGGGCTTGCCATACATAGTGCTTATTATATTTTAACGTTGTTGTAACTTTATCCTCTTTGGCCACATCTATTCCCATGGCCAGACCACAGCCAAGCAGTTCAGTCTGAAACCCCTGCGTCATCCCTGCCTGCAGTTCAGGGTCAAATCTAATGTGGCAGCTCCACTGGTTACACTGGCAGGTAGCCATGATGTTGTAACTTTTTCAATATGCTACTGAGAAATGTTTTTGTTTGGTTGAATTCAGGAACCCAAACAAGTTTTGGAACTCTTCTTCTCTGTGAGAAGGCAGTCAGGTTTCCTGCTGTCACATGACGGGTGAGGATCTGGATTAACTCTGGGAAACTAGAGCCGAGAGCTGGCAAGCTTTTCTCACAGACCCCCCCCCCCCAAACCCCGGGGCCCCACTTGCTCCTCTCTTAAGGCTCATTTTAAAGATGTTGCATAACAACTTGATTTCCTTATTAATTGAAGCCAAACATCATTCACGGTCCTTTGAATTCTGGGCGGCGGAAAAGTTTTTTCAGCTAATGTCATTAGGAGTGATTCATTAGATTCTGAGTTATACACTTATTGCAACAGTTTGCACATTTCTTTGGACAGTATGGAAACATGGTTTACCTCATTTTTTAAATAATAAGTAGAAAACAGTAGTTTCTGAATTTTATTCATCATTGTTTACTTTTTTTTAATTAATTTTTTTAAATGCATTTTCAGAATATATACAATTCTGAAATGGGCCATTGTGCAAAATGAGTACTTTACGTTTGGTTCTCTAAGTACAAAGTATAATTTGATGCTAAAATTTGTTTCGCTTTTACTTAAAGGTCCCATGTCATGGCCATTTCTACTGATCATAATTCCATTGTTGAGGTCTACTAGAATAGATTTATACTGTGCAATGTTCCAAACTCACATTGGTTTCTCATACAGCATCTCTGTATAGTATGTGTATTCACTCTCTGTCCTACACACCTTGTTGGAGCTCCTGCACCCCCTCCCTATGAGCCCACTGCGCTCTGATTGGTCAGCTCGCCCACTCTGTTCTGATTAGTCAACCACCGTTACAGCAGAACATCAGTGATTATGTGTTACAATGGCGTTTGTTAGCAACCAGAAAATGACACCAGTAATGACAAACAGAGGAGAATGCTGCGTGGGGTCTGGGTGCCGTGTTGGAGGGACGTTGCGGGGCTCGCTGCTCCGCCCTGTGGGGCTCGAGGAGCAGACAGTGTGAGCTGGATTACTGGTGTCGTTTCCTGGTTGCTGCGTGGGGTCTGCGAGACAGCGAGACACCGCGGAGCTCAGCCTGAGCACACACACACACTCACAGCCTGAGCTCCGAGTGTGTGTGTGTACGGAGCTCCGCGCAGCACCGCGGCTGAGAAAAGATAAGGCTGAGTGAGTGAGTGTGTGTGTGTGCGGAGCTCCGCGCAGCACCGCGGCTGAGAAAAGATAAGGCTGAGTGAGTGAGTGTGTGTGTGTGCGGAGCTCCGCGGATTGGTCCATTTGGACCAATTGGTCCATTTGGACTTCGTTACATCACTATGCCCCAGAAGGAAAAAATGGAAAAAGAAAAATGTCCAACGAGGCGTTGTGGGGCAGCATAGACACGTCTTTTCTGTGTTAGAGTTTTACTCGCTACAGGTGTACTTTGAGGGTTTGGGACTCTGCAGACCGTTTACATGCAGAAAAAGCTACATAACACACAAGGGGACGGGTAATAACCAGAAAAGCATGACATGGGACCTTTAAGTAACAACTTGAATGCAGGACTTTTACAAGTCACAAAGTACTTCCACGCTGTTATTACTTTTAAAATACAGTTATAGAATATATATTATTCTCAAATGGGCCATTGTGCAGAATGAGTAATGAGTTTTGTCACTTTGGTTACATTGTATACTAGTACTAATACGTTTTTGTTTTTTTGTCTTTTAGTTAGCTGTTAAAGAAAAACAGCATAGCCTCTTTTAAAAACTCACTTTTTTAGAATTGCCTTTATGTGATTTGATTCTTTTCTGCTTGTTTTACTGTGTTTTATGTATTTAGATGCTGTTGTTTGGTTAATGTTTGACAATTTCTGTGAAAGAACGTTGTAAATGTTTAGAAAGGTGCTATATAAATACATTTTATTTGTATTATTATTTGTATTTATTTTATTTAGTTTTACACTATGATTGTGACAAAACCTTGTATTACTGCACTGCTGGCAGTGAATGTGTGTCTGGTATGAATTTATGACCTATGGTTTTAGGAGTGCAGATCTTTTGTTCAACAGATGTGTTAAGAAAAATAAAAACAGTGTCCAGGTGTTTCATTACATGTTACTTGTTAGACGCTTTTATCCAGAGCAACTTACATACTCAATACTGTGGGCAATCCCCACAGGAGCAATTTGGGGTGAAGTGTCTCAGGGACACAACGACATGCTGACTGCAGTGGGGTTTGAACCTGTGACCCCCTGATCCCAACACCAAGGCTCTATCCACTGCGCCACACGTCGCCTTTCATAGTTTGGTGTAAGTAAGTTTAGACAGTAAATTCATATAAATCCTTTACAGAGAAAAGAAGGATCTTACACTTTCTGCTACAACTATCCCATTCAAACCATCAGCTGCTGTGCAAATTCTGTGCTGCTCCAACCTTTCTGAAATCTTTCCAACAACTCCTATATAAAGTTAAAGTGTAAGACAATCAGCCTGACCACCTGCTATTGTGATAAGGGAGAAAAGCTGACAGCAGCAGTTGGTTTTCAGTTTGTACTACTGTTAGGGCTTATCACTCCTCCTCTTCTCTCTCTCAAAATAAACTCCACTCTCCAAGCAGCTGTCAGCTTTCCCTCACACTGAGGGCGAGGGTAACGAGGACTGGAGAAGCCCTCCATGAAGACTTGGTCCCTTTACTACTGTACAATGTTCCCTAAACGTCTCAGATGCATGCAGTGTCACACTGATCAAACTGAAACGCAGACTTTCATTAAATGTATTATGGGAAAAATGTTCACATAACTGTAATAGGTTAGTAAAAAACAACTATATTAAGTTTGAGATCATGTTTTTTATTGCTTTCAACTAACCTAATACAGTTCTTGACATAAAACATTTAATTTAAAGTCAACGTTTCAGTTTTTTCAGTACTTACCTGTAAAATGTAAGCAGCCCTTTTACAACAAACACAATATGCTCCTTTTTAGTTTTTTAGTAACATAGTTATCCTGCTGATAATCCCCTATTTTGTAATCTGATGATGTCTTTTTCTATGTAACTGTAAGGGAACACACTTACTTTACTATCTCAATAACCTAATCCCATCAAATATAATCCCCAAGTCTGCATGCATCCTACTGCTACTATATGTTATATATCAGCCTGTATGATAAGGCTATTTGAGCTCTAACTATGTTTTGAATCCTGTCAGAATGAGAAGAGAAAGGCGCAAAGGAACAGAAGGAGCAGCGTTTGGTGTGAAGCGAACACATCTAACGTAACTCAAAACCAACAGCACTGGTTAGGAAGCTTTCCTGTCAGACGAGCTTCATACTGTCAGGTAGTGCCACACATTCAGTGTTCTCTCCACTTCTGTCCCGTAATGTGTAGTTGGTCAACTTGACTTAGGACACATAGGGTATTTCTGCAGTACTTTGACTTACAAAAAAGGGCACGACTAGGTCTAAATTGTCCACCTCTGCCCTTTCACACCACAGTAGTCCAGATCTCAAAACTCTGACCTCTTATGACAGTACAAACATCAGTATTAAGTGTTTCAGATATTGCAGGGTTAACTGACCTGCTCTTTAATGTCATTCATTATTTACAAGAGCACAGGTTCCCCTCCCCTGCTGCAATGTCATTATGATCAGCTTGATACTCAACAGTGGCCTTTACAGTTAGATGTGTCTCATTGCTTCACTGTAAATGAATCGTAACATTGGTATCCTGCTAGTAAATGCCATGTTTTAAAAATGTAACGGTAATCTGATTACATGTTTTTGTATGCATCTGTAAGGGAATACAGTTAACGTTTTCAGTATCCCGATGACGTAATGCTGTTACAGGTATTCCCCTAGCCTGTACGAGTAATGGATTACAAGTATCGAACTTGTATTTATTGGCAATGCGCTATCTCTATATCAAATGCAATCAAAAAAAGTATTTTTGAATTTCTTTTATTTTCTCTTGAAATCTAATCCAACAGCCATGGAGAGTTATCAGGTTACACTACGTTTTCATTTTTCTACAGAGGTGGGAAGTAACTAAGTACATTTACTCAAGTACTGTACTTATACAATTTTTAGATACTTTTACTTAACTTGAGTATTTCCATTTTCTGCTACGTTGTACTTCTACTCCTCTACAATTCAGAGGTTTACTTTTAATCCACTACATTTATTTAGATAAACTATAGATCTTTAGTTACTTTACAGATCTGGATTAATAATGTGAAATCTAATCAGCTCTGAAATGGACCAATCTGCAAATTGAGTACTTTTACTTTTAGTATTTTAAGTATATTTTTGAAGCTAAAACTTTTCTGCTTTTACTTGAGTAACATTTTGAATGCAGGACTTTAACTTGTAACAGAGTAATCCTACACTCTGGTACTTCTACTTTTACTTATGTATGTAAGATCTGAGTACTTCTCCCACTCTGAGTTTCTAAAATGTATCCCCTTACAGTTACATAAATAAAACCCTAATCAAATTACTGTGACATTTCTAAAGACTGGGGATAACTAGCAGGATTATAATTTTAGTAAGAAACTAAAAAATAGCATATTGTGTTTGTTGTAAAATGACTTATTAAACTTAATTTGACAGGTATCTAGTTATTGTAACAGAATAGTTTGAAAAAAAACCCTGCCTGTTGAACATGTTGAAGAAGTGCTTTTAAGTGCAGTGTTATGTTCACAGTACCTGGCAACGGTACTATTAACGGATTACATGTAACGGGATTACGTAATTAGATACAAAAAAAAGTATTGAGAATTTTCTTAATTATTTACTAAATATCTTGGTTTCTTCTTGATTTAAATTACATTGTTCTGTTGTTTCACATGATACACTTAAGTAAAAACCTGTTTATATTTATTTCTCTTGTATTTACTTGCATTGTATTTGATATCAGTAATCCAAAAGTAACAGAAAGTAACAGGATTACATTACTTTTATATTCTCATACTCAGATTGAGTTACGGATTACATTTTCTTACAGGTAGGCTAACTATTTATTGTAACGATATACATTTTGAAAGTAACCTTTCAACCTCGCATGCATCTGATAAGTTGATGTAGCCTACCATTGATGTGTAAAATAGTAAAGCAACAAATCATTTACTCAGATTACGTTACTGATTACATTTTTTTTTTACAGGTAACAAATTATTGTAACGAATTACACATTTAAAGTACTGAGCCTGTTGAACATTGACGGAACAAAAGATGTTGCGTGTTGAGTTCACGGTACCTTGCCAGGTCTAAGAAGGAGTCGGTGGTCTCCTTGTTGTTGCTGATGCTCTCCAGCCCCAGGTCGTTGGTGTTCAGGGCTGCAGCCCCCACCCCGGGTTTGATGATGAAGGCCAGGGTCACCCCGATCCCCGAGGCGATCAGCGTGGTCACCAGGAAGTAGGCGACCGCGATGCCCCCCAGTTTGCCCAGGGAGCGCGTGTCCAGGCTGGCGGCGCCGGACACCAGGCTGCACACCACCAGGGGCAGGATGATCATCTTCAGCATCCGGAGGAGCATCTCTCCGGGGAAGGCGAAGTAGGTCATCTGCGCCTTGGTGAGGTCCATGTTGCGGACCATCATCCCGAGCCCGACGCCCACCAGCACCCCGGACACCGTCAGGATCACCAGCAGGTTCTTCCCCAGGAACTCCATCAGCTTCTCCTTGAAACTCTTCTTCATCTTCGGGCTTTTCTCCACGATCATTTCGGTGGACGCGGAGCTGGGCAGTGCGTGCCCGTTGGTCTCGCTCTTTTTCTCCATCCTTTCTCCCCTCTAAGAAGCACCGTGGGAAGCGGTGTCTGAATCCTGGCACCGTGGGTAAGGGTGCACACTCTCGTTCGGCGCACGCACTGTGCTGTGGGGGGGCCGGGCCGGTGTGAAGGCTGCGTGCACAGCGGAGGGAGAGCCAATGGAGAAGGAGCAACGACACAGAGAGGCAGTGGATCATGCGCACAGCAGCCCGGCTTTATAGCAGCAGCAGCATATGATGCAAGAGCATTGTGAGATTGCCGGGCTTTCTGGCAATGTGGCACACTTTCCTTTATTAGGGAAATGTTATGTAATGGGACTGGAAAAGCAGGTTCTTCATTAAAATGTGTCTGGCAGAAAGATTGTAGTCATAGATTTACAATGGCATAATCATTGCAGGTTTCACTGTAATGAGTAAGTTTAAAATGGAATGATAAATGGAAAAATATGATTTAAAAATGAGTTATATATGCTATTGTTGAAATTCTATCATGCATTTTCCAGCAATAACACTTACCTTTACTAATCAAAAAGGTCCCATGCCCACTTTTTTAGTATTTTTCTTGACCTTTATCCTGTCTTTTATATAAAAACATTCCTTTCAATATTTATAGTATGCTACACTCTCCCATTGACCAAATACACGTGTGAAAGATGCCTCCAATAGTGTTATCTCCTTGTAAAACTCCATATATCCCTATATCTTGCAGCCCTTTCAAAATTAAAGTATTTTATTCAATATGTAGATTTATTAAACATTGAATCTGATCTGTTGATTTATTTATGCATATATGCAATAGGTTTTAACTGAGGAATCATAATGATGACTTCATGGAAGAGAAATGATCATGATAGGCTATTCCGACCAAAAAGATACAGAACCAGTTGGGGGTCAATTCATCTCCTCATTCATCAGTTTGATTCATGAATCATTGCGTCTCTGTTTAATACTCCATGTGAGATGAGTGTTGGCCCTGTAAGCAGCAGCCTGTGTGATGGATGGAGGGCTGTCAGCACCAAGGCCAGCTCTCCGCCTCCTAGAGGGCGCTGCTGCTCCTGAGGGAAACACCGTTATATTGAAGCTGATGGAATTCAGTTTCGGACACATTTTTATTAATGGCAACCCTCATTGCACCTCTGCTAGTGAACCACGAAATGGCGCTCTAATAAAGCTAGTTTACATACACAAATCAGACGAAGTGTTGCATGCATGTAGAAAAGCCAAGTTGCAATATGTAAACTTCTGGTAATGTGTCTTTTTATTTGTTATTTACCCTTTTTTAAAGCATATTGCATTGCTTTTTATTGTATTGGACTATTTTTTTTACATTATGATTATTATTATTATTTGCACATATATTAAAGGTGGGGTAGGTAATTTTGGAGAAACCAGCTCGAGTGCGCTAGAATTTGAAAATACACAGCCGGAAGAAATCTGCCACTTCCTTACAGAGCCCCTCCTCCAACACACACGAACGCGCACATGACCAATGAGGGCACGAGATAAGTTTGTGCACAGATGGAAGGCTGACAGGCAGGTAGGCCATCCAGTTATTTTAGCCGGGCCGGCTAAAATGATTGGTCGTGCTTTTTACAGTACTACGGCTTCCACAGATGAAATATTTGTATGGATTTTTTGTCAAAGCACTTAAGATATTCATTGCTATCGGGATGTTAAGAGCATTCCATCGAATATAACAAAAAGTGTATCTCGAGCCGGTTTCTCAAACTTACCTACCCCACCTTTAAGCTAATGTTCAGAAAATTCTCTTAAATGTCAAATAAAAGATAAATAAATTAAAATAGAATACAAATATTTATACAAACACAAGAAATGTAAGTAAAATGTCAAATAAAAGATAAATTAAACTTTTGATGAACTTTAGATAAACAAAGAATATACAATCATAAAGTTTGTAGTAAATCTGATATAGGGTTTGAGGTCTTTGGATAATTCACAGAAAGGTGGTTTTTATGAGATATGCTTTTTGTTATGTATCTTTTTTGTACATTCATTAGTTGAACCAACAACAATATTTATAAATGGTAATAAGTTATATTTTAAAATGTCTGATTATCTTAGACTACTTTCTGTAGCATCTAAATATTTGTTAAATGTCATTTCAATATTGGCTTGACATGTTGCCAAAGCACATTTACCATCGTTAAAGCCAAAGGTAAATAAATATAAGTTAACAAATATAGGAGAAAAATAAAATAGTATATATGAGTCATCAAGTTAGTATTGGTAAAACTTCAATATAACATAATTTACAGATGAACAAAACACTAACTTAGTATTGCGGTGTGATTAAAGAGGAGTACAAAACAAACTTTTTAAATATAAATTGAAATATGGAAATCTTCTGATAAAGCTGAGCATTATTTTGAGGAATAATCAAGATACTATGTTTTAGACATCGACCTGCCATAAAGCAATGTGATGTTAGTATAATAAAATAAGAAGCATGATATTGATGCCAGCGGACAGAGAAGCGGCCTCTGTCTCCGAGTTGTCCTCACTGACCTCAGATCTGCTGTGTCTAAGTTGAGCTAACTCTCCCTCCTCCAGCCGAGACAGATTGTTCCCTCTCCCCTCACAGCTGTGCGGCCTGAACGCTGTAAATAACCACCGGCCTACAGATCGGGAGTCATGGCTGTTTAACAGTGGCAAATGCTGGCTGTGCTGCTAAAATAGATTAAAAAAAATACAGGGAGCTGTTAGCCAGAGGCATACAATATCCACCTCAAAGAGGATCCAGTGGGGAACCAATATTCCCTAAACATGCCCCAGCCCTTCTGAAACAACCAATGTACTGCTAAATCACTCTTTCTTTAAACAATAGAAGGCTTGAATTAAATTAGATTGACATGCTTTCCATGCAAATCAGCCTGTTGAGAATGTGTCCTTCATTTGTGTATCATATTTTAGCCAAAGGGGCATCAAACAGCAAATGAAGCCCTACTATCAGACATGAGAATGCAATTCCTGAAGAAATTGCTAGTGGGAATGCTTTATGCTGAAAAGCTGATGCTGAATTTGCTATTCTGAAATGTAATGTGTAAGAAGAAAGTGAATAATTCAGATTGAAATGATACATGAACACTGGGGGCTTGAATGTGTGATAAGAGAAGAAAAGAAAGTAAAAAAGCTTGGAAAAGCAGCAGAATATTTGAACTGCAAACTATTGAACTAACTTGATGATGAATGATCTGTCGCCATGGCAACGGTATTTGATGACACCCCATAATATGCTTAGATGTTTTGATGGCTGCATCGTTACCAAACCTGTGAAGTTTTGGGCCGTTTGGAGCATTTTCACTGAAGTTATGAGAAAACCGTGTTTCATAGCGAGCATTGTGTTGCCATGGGAACGGCATTTGAAGACATTTCAAAACTGTCACGTAGATTTCTTCACGGCTGGACTGTTAGCACACTTGAAGTTTGAGCACTTTTTGACCATTTTCATAGGAGTTATAGCAATATCGTGTTTTACGGCGAGGGATGCGTTGCCATGGCAACAGCTTTTGAGGAAAATTCACTAATGGCACATAGACATGTTGAGGGCTGGACCATTAACTGTCATCTGAAGTCTGGTGGTGTTTTGACCATTTTCATATCAGTTACGACAACATCGTGTCATTTTTTTTTTTGTCATCGTGTCATTTTTTGGCGAGGGATGTGTTTCCATGGAAACAGCCTATGGTGAGATCTCAGATTTGGCGTAGAGCTGTTGAGGCATGGACTGGTGATATACAAGCGAAGTTTGGGGACGATCGGACCGTGTCCATTGGAGTTACAGCGACATCGTGTTTCATGGCAAGGGATGCGTTTCCATGGAAATGGCCTATGATGACACCCCATAATCGACGTAGAGCTGTTGAGGGCCGGACCATTAATCATTATCTGAAGTCTGGTGCTGTTTTAGACCATTTGCATAGGTATCACGACAACATCGTGTTTTTTGGCGAGGGATACGTTTCCATGGAAACAGCCTATGGTGAGATCTCAGATTTGCCGTAGAGCTGTTGAGGCATGAACTGGTGATATACAAGCGAAGTTTGGGGACGATCGGACCGTGTCCATTGGAGTTACAGCGACATCGTGTTTCATGGCAAGGGATGCGTTTCCATGGAAACGGCATATGATGACACCCCATAATTGACGTAGAGCTGTTGAGGGCCGACCATTAACCATTATCTGAAGTCTGGTGCTGTTTTAGACCATTTGCATAGGTATCACGACAACATCGTGTTTTATGGCGAGGGATGCGTTTCCATGGCAACAGCCTATGGTGAGTTCTCAGATTTGGCGTAGAGCTGTTGAGGCATGGACCGGTGATATACAAGCGAAGTTTGGGGGACGATCGGACCGTGTCCATTGGAGTTACAGCGACATCTTGTTTTATGGCGAGGGATGCGTTTCCATGGAAACGGCATATGATGACACCCCATAATTGACGTAGAGCTGTGTTAACCATTATCTGAAGTCTGCTGCTCTGAGCATGTCAGTTGGAGTTATGACATCATCGTGTTCCATGACACAGGTGTTTATATTTGAGCTAACGACGTGTCCAGAGATCAAAGGTTTCCATGGTGAGAGGAGAGCATTTTCATTGTTCTGAATGAGAGATAAACCTCTTACATGCGAACGTTTTGTTGAAGAACCGTAACAGATATCGGTGAAATTTCAAAGCGTGAAGCATGTCAAGGAACTTGAGCATCTGAAGTGTACTTTTTGTGTACTTTCGGATTAATAATGTGGCCTTTTTGGCAGATTAACTAAAGGTGTGCGGCTGCTGTGGTGGGGAAAGATGAGGCTGAACATACAATGGGGTTTAATGGAGACATGTTGAAGGTTTTTGTCACTTCATGCCCTCGAGGCATTTTGTTTAATTTAGTTTAGTTTTCATTTAATTTTTTTTTGCTTAATTTTTTTTTATCTTTCAAGCTACGAGATGTTCTCCTACGTTTGTCATGAAAAATTATGTCTCAGGAATGTAGGGTTTGGGAATTATGGCAGGTTTAAAAGAAAATATGAAGGCAAAATTAAATCTGTCAAAAATTAAATCTGTCCTCCACTCTAGCTGTGACATCACGCACTCTACGAATCAGATTTAAAAGTTGTGTTACACGAATAATGTCAGAAAGATGTGTAACATTTTAAAGTTGGAATGAGGTTTCTGAGTGAAAGTATGAAGGAACAGTTAGCAGTTGAAGTTGCACGAAGATTGTTCAAGTCTGAAGAGTTTCTCCATTGACTTCCATGTTAAAAATGTGATGTATTATGGGATGTATCTCTGGAATTATGAAAGTTATGAATAACAAAAGTAATAGCCATCGATTCCCACCGAGCTGAACGTTTTGATGTTTGAACGGAGTTTCTGCGATGTGGAATGTGGGAGAAGAAGAGGTGCAAAATAACCCGGCGGAATAATAAAGAATTTCTTGCGTAGCATAACAGATAGTGGGAATGCTGTATCAGCATTACCACTAAATAACCAACAGTACAGTGAACATACTAGAACCAAAACCAGGGATTGACATTAAATATTTAGAAATTCACATATTTTCTTGTCAAAGACTTGTATTTACATAACATAGAGTGGGAAGCTTCCCCATTATGTAGGAATTATATAAATAATTCAAATAAATGTGGCAAAGGCTCAAATTTGTTGAACAACACATTTGCAACAGGTTTGTTAATTGACCAAAACATATGAACAGTTGGAAGATTGAAAATGGGATTATTATTAGGATTATTTGTAGGTCATTGAAAAGTAGAATCAGTTAGAAAGATGTGAACATTGAAGTTTCTATTTTAGAAAAGCTGACACTGTAGTGCATCGCTGGTTTTAAAATTGATTTATAAGAGTTATGCTTAAAGATGTACAATACTTAAAACGTTTATAAAGATCCTCTGAGTGTGTGTCATTAGTTAGCTGATCAAATGTTAGGGATAAATACCTTGACATATTGACTACAAGAGCTTGAATCAAACAAGCAACCTTGTATTTGAAAGATTAACTCACATAGCAACAGTCGCACCTGGTATATAAGTGGTGTGGCTGAGTACTTTAAAGGGTTCATGAATAGAGGGGACTTGAATGTGAAATAAGAACAAGAAAATACAAGTCTAAATGCATGAAAAGCAGCAGAATATTTGAACTGAAAACTTTAGAACTAAAAGCATACGTCACCAACAATGTCTAAAATATGTGGAACATGTTGAAGTCAGTATGAAGTCTCCATCAGACAAAAAAGAATAGGCTGAGACAGTCTGTTAAACTCCAGTGACCACGTCATTAGTCTGCTGCTCTAAATATGTCAATTGGAGTTATGACATCATCGTGTTCCATGACACAGGTGTTTATATTTGAGCTAACGATGTGTCCAGAGATCAAAGGTTTCCATGGTGATCAGTGAGAGGAGAGCATTTTCATTGTTCTGAATGAGAGATAAACCTTTTACATGTGAACGTTTTGTTGAAGAACCGTAACAGATATCGGTGAAATTTCAAAGCGTGAAGCATGTCAAGGAATTGAGCATCTGAAGTGTACTTTTTGTGTACTTTCGGATTAATAATGTAGCCTTTTTGGCAGATTAACTAAAGGTGTGCGGCTGCTGTGGTGGGGAAAGGTGAGGCTGAACTTACAACGGGGTTTAATGGAGACATGTTGAACGTTTTTGTCACTTCATGCCCTCAAGAGGCATTTTGTTTAATTTTTCCTACGTTTGTCATGAAAAATTATGTCTCAGGAATGTAGGGTTTGGGAATTATGGCAGGTTTAAAAGAAAATATGAAGGCAAAATTAAATCTGTCCTCCACTCTAGCTGTGACATCACGCACTCTAAAATCTGAAGAAGGCCTCTTTACCAAGGTCTGAACAATGTTTAATATCTCTAAAAGTAAGAATCAGATTTCAAAGTTGTGTTACACAAATAATGTCAGAAGGATGTGTAACATTTTAAAGTTGGAATGAGGTCTGAGTGAAAGTATGAAGGAGCAGTTAGCAGTTGAAGTTGCATGAAGATTGTTCAAGTCTGAAGAGTTTCTCCATTGACTTCCATGTTAAATTTGATGAATTATGGGATGTATCTCTGGAATTCTGAAAGTTATGAATAAGAAAAGTAATAGCCATCGATTCCCGACCGAGCTGAACGTTTTGATGTTTGAACGGAGTTTCTGAGATGTTCAATGTGGGAGAAGAAGAGGCGCAGAATAACCCAGCGGAATAATAAATAATTTTGTGCGTAGCATAACAGATAGTGGGAATGCTGTATCAGCATTCCCACTAAATGACTGCAGCAAGTATATTTGCCTCTCGGCCCGCACCCCTCTGTGGCCAAAAGGAAAATACAACACATAAATACTAGTATTCAGTTATTCTATTGAACCTTAAAGGCAGAAAGAGCAGAAAACAGCTGAATATGATAGTAATGAACATGGAGATTATCCTATGCACCAAACCTTGCTTTACAAGAACTATTCTTATTTTGTATATTATATATGTATAGTCGCTAGTGTTTTTGACTACCTGTGGACATTGGCTTATTTTATACATTTAAAATGAGATGTAAAACTGAGTTCACTGCAACAAAGTTGAGATTTGCCTAACCAAGAAGCGCAAATGTTGCAAAGTGATGTCAATATGTAACAGAAGTAAACTGTGTAAATAGTGTTTTATTATCCTACTTCAATAGTGTTTTATTTGTTGGATAGTCTACATATTTTTATTTTCACGCTAAACTTTCATATTTTCACTCTTTTTGAGTTTTGTTTTATATTCTATTTTGAGATGTTTATATTGTATAATTGTGTATTTGCTACTCTTCTAATTATGTGCAATACTTTGTTTTACATGCTAATGAAACTAAACAAAGTCCCAATTTGGGATTAATAAAGTATATCTTATCTTAAACCATGGAGTCCAATGCAGGTGTTTCAGGCAAGGGGGGGAGGAGAGAAACCTTTGGATGTTAGACATGCACACAAACCTATAGAAAACACACTACAGGGAAGGGAAACCCTGAAATCATAATAGGGCCCCTTTATATACCCCATACACACGTTTACCGATAGCACAAACTGGTCAGCTTATTATATACATATAAATGTCACTGTGTATTATGTGCCTGCAAATAAAAAAACTGTACACAATATCAACAAAATAAGGAGACAAATCAGGCTCTTTTTACAGTTTATTGTATATATATATATTTATATATATATAACTAAAAAAGTAAGACTGTTTCAAATTCATTGACAGCTGTCCATTCATCTCATAAACTTTATATATATTTGTATATATATACATATATATACAAATATATCCCATCTTCAGTCCACGTTGGATCCCTATACAGTGATCAGCTGTCTCTTTGTGTGTGTGTACTATTGCATAGAAAAAGGCACAGCTCTGAGGTCTGTGTAAAATACAGCCTTCGTGGAGAAAACTGAGTGTTTCTCCGCGATGTGACCCACCTCGTGGTCGGACAGCGCTAAAACAGATAGGTAACAAACACTGATGGACCAAGTCTGAGGAGCTCGTGTGTTGTTCCTACTATTACATTACTTTTGGCATTGAAGCGTCTACGACAGGCTTTGGAGTCTTGACATCGGAAGGTCGGAGACGGCTGTGTGTATTGCTGCATGAACGGTTCAACTTCAACTGGAAACAAAATAAAGTACAAAAGATGTAAAAAGTTGTGGCCGCAAACCCACAATAACAACAACATAAAAGCAGATAATAGGAACTACCTATGTGTATAAAAAATGGCTTCCACCCATAATTCCACGCTCAGATACATTCCTATCTGAAATACATTCCTGCCACACATTCTGTACACACATTTACAATCCAAATGTTCACTTCACATCAAAAATAAATATATTTACATTGAAAAGAAAAACAAGAAGAATAAATAACTTCATGGACAAAAGAAAAAACAAGCACTCCAAAATTCAAACATGGTGAGAGAAACGTCGTCTGCAAACAGTATGATCGGTGCTGCTCACACTCCGCTTTGAATTCAGTTCAACGCAGCTCATTTACATATTAAGTGTCAAATGCATGATGGGAAACTAATGATGATCCACCAGAACAAGTCAAACATCACCAACACCTCACTGCTGCCAGACACAAGGGTTTAGGGACTCTTGTGGTATTTGTTACTGAACTTCATTTGAAGGGAAACATTTCAACGTGTTGGTGATGTGCATCTCTGTGGTGTCTTTGTGATATTGCTCCACAAATGTAGATGATATTCATTCCAACAACTACGATTCTCAGGGGTCTATAGGGACTTGGCGTGGGAAGCGTAGGTTGCTGGTTCAATTCCCAGAACAGACCAAGTACAAAGTGTGGACTGGTCCTTTGAGAACTAAAAGTCACTGAGTGTGCCGTGCTGTGTACACCTTTTGAGATTGAGGATTTAATTTGAATGATCCACCTTCATTCAAGCTGCGTGACAAATAGTTATGCATAATGTGTAAGGTGTCGGTTGTAATGATGAACTTGCAGACAGTTTTCACAAAACTCCTCACAATTCTATGAAGCGTTTTAGCTTCTTTAAAAAAAAAATTCTCACTGTGCGCCATCACAAGTGACAATGTGTAGCATTCAACGTTCAAGTTAATAATGTCATATAGTGTGTTTTAGGCTTGTTGCAAAAAGGGGCTCAAATAAGTGATGAACACTTAGGCGTTTTCACACCGCAGTACTTTTCCCACAAAGGTTCATCAGAACTTAGTTCATGAGAACTCTTTAGTTCTCATGAACTAAGTACAGATCGCGTTCACACCGGAATAAGTCCCTGGGGGAGGATTAGGCAAATGAAGCCGCTGACGTCACTTCTTCTTCTTCTGCTTTGGGTTTACTGGCAGGCCGCAAACAACTTCACGGCGTATACTGCCAACCCGAAGTCCCCGGCCGGAAGTCCCCGGAGTTGGGGACTGGCTTCAGTAGAAGCTGCTGGGAGTCCTACTAAAGCCTTCCGAGTAAATCGCCAGAACGCCGACACCTCCTCATCTCCACCGCTCCCATGTTTTCTTTTGTGTTGCCATAAATTAGTCTCTCTGCGTTTGTGTGCTGGGCTAATGCTAATGCTAATAATGCTAATGCGAGGATAATAAAATGGCGGCTTCACAAAACTTTTTGGGAGTTTTACGGGGCGTGGTTTGCAATCCGCCCAGCCAATCAGACATAGGAACCTTTTTCTCCCACGAAAGTACCTGCTCTCTAGCAGGGACGGAAAAGGGGGTAAAAAGTTCTGATTAACTGATTTTAGTTCCGCATTTTGGTGTGAACGCAACATTTCAGAACTATATCGGAACTAAAGTGGGAAAAGTACTGCGGTGTGAAAGCGCCTAAGGTTTAACTTTAACTGAGGGCTTCTTTTTTTTACTTGAGACATTGTGCCCTGATATCTTGATATATTATCCAATTTCACCAAATGTAGCCTCAAGAAGATTGTGACACTTCACCACACAGCAAGTCTTGAAATGCATTAATAAAAGATCATGTTTGAAAGAATTGCAGGGAAGACTACTTTTAAAATATCATTACATTGTAAGACTTTAGGAGGAACAAGCAAGAAAAAGCATTTTGCAACTTTTTCTTTTTTTGTTATCAACTGAGCAGCTTGAAAATGATACAATCCAATAATCCAGTTATTAGTAGGACTGCTGCATAAATGGAAAGCAGATTTTTTATAATGCCTGTGTGTTCTACTGGCCTCATCTACCTATCAAAATACAAATATCTGGGTGGCAAAACGCTGTTCTGAGTGCAGTTAATGGCTATATTTTGTGACACAGCTATACACAATTAATAAGATTCCTGCAAAAGCTTGTATGCAAGAAGTATGGCTGTGGATCTGTATCTAAATGTGTTCCTCATGTGACCGTGTCTTAGATGCTGCACTTAGCCTACACACTGTGTTTCTGCATAGTAGCCTCTGTTTGGAGTATTTTGCCCCATTGCATTATCAGGTTAACATTGTTGTTGTACTCATTGGAAATCAACATTCAAATTATTCATGAGCCAGATCTCGCCCGTCTGCTGTTGTGTGGTTAAAGATCCATAAGCTGAGGGTGAACAGTGAACAGCATGCACAGAAGTGAGCGGCACCCTGACATTTGGCATATAGGGCTCTTATTCTAAACACAGGTAAACATACTGTAATACGTTATACTGTGCTGTAATCTGTGTGTCATTTATGTTGCTAATTCTGTAGGTATCAAACCAAGAAAATGCATTTCTAGTTAAATATGTTCGTGTCCAATTCAGCCAAATGAGTATGTTTTAACAGGTCGAATCCTCTGCATGTGACTGAGTTGATGGTGGTGCAGCGATGTAAACACGTGGAGCGTTCCTGCGGTGCAGCTCATTTGAATTCTACTGGAACTGAAGCACGATAACTAGCCCGTAGCTCATGTAAAATAGCATCCAGCACAGTTATTTGTGCCTGCCAATGAGGAAGCCAAAGAGAAAAATAAGCCCTGAACTGAATTCATGATGTGTACAAGAACAGACATTTTCCTCTACCAAACAAATGTAACAAATAACCCGGCGATGTGTTTCAGAGCCATCCCAAAGCGTGATTATATAGCTGAGCTAACATAAAACAACCCATTCCTCGTAAAACCTCATTATGCTCGCTTTACAAGAAGCTAAAACATCTGTAATAAGATAAAGATTAAATTATTATTATTTGATCATGAGAAATTACCTTACTTAATAATAGTTTTAGCACGATACAATACATTAAATTAAAAAACAAACATCGAGGAGTTACCTCTCTCTAGGCTGTTAAAGTGAAAATAACTAGAAAAAAGAATACTGTAAAAACAGGAATTGAAGAAGTGGTCATTTTGAAAGGCACTCATCTGCTAAAAAGTCATTGATTCAGTGTGTTTGTGTGTGCGTGTGTGTGTGTCTGTATGGCCTAGCATTACTATACTTGTGGGGACCTAAATCTCTTTACACAGTCACGTGTGGGGACTCGCCTCCCTTATGGGGACAAAATGGAAGTCCCCATGAGGGGAATCATTAATTTTAGGGTGAAGACTTGGTTAGGGTAAGGGTAAGTTTAAGGGTAAGGGTTAGGCATGTGTTGGTTATGGTTAATGTTAGGATAAGTCTCCAGGAAATGCATGTAAGTCAATGTAATGTCCCCTGAAGTGATGTATACATGGTATGTGTGTGTGTGTGTGTGTGTGTGTGTGTGTGTGTGATGTCCACTTGTATTACTATACCTGTGAGGTCAAATAAAAGGACAGAATGACTGCAAAGATCCCCATGATGAGAACGATCTGCTGGTCCTCGTGTTTTTTTCTATTTACAGTTTAGGTTTAAGGCTTAGGTTTGGGTTATTCAGGTTAAAGATTTTAAATTAGGAAAAAGTTAACATCAGGATTAGGGAATGAATGGAGTCAATAGAGGTCCTCACAAGTATTGAAATACAAACGTATGTATGTCTTTGTTTCCCGGTTACTTCATTTCCATATTTGGAAAGGCGAGCACAGTGCATGCACAGTAATGTGTAGTAGTAGTTGTCATAGTAGTACTAATTGACATCACAATCGATGTTTACAATTACCGACCCTATTAAAAAAACATAAAAACATAAAAACAGGAATACGCCAAAATCGATTCCTAAATGTTCATTCCAGTCTGTTGTCTGTATGAAACTGTCTGAGTGTTTCCGTGGTGACGGAGTCCGTCAGTCAGGACCCCACCAACACCTCCATGATGTGGTCCAGTTCTGTCAGATCAATTTTGAAAGGCTGATTGGCTGAAACCTGGGGGGCGGGGCCACTGTACGGCGAAGCCAGCGATTTGAGGAGGTCGTCCGCCGTCACCACCGGCGACAGTTTGGTGAGGCCGCCTGTCGCCACGCCCACAGCCCCCCCCGTCGTACAGGGGTCAAAGTCATACATGGACGTGTCGATGTCGGCAAACAGGACGTCGTCCAGTGCCAAGTCTGAGAGGAACCCCGAGGGGGAGGAAGAGGAGGAGGAAATGTCTGCCAGGCCAGCAGGGGGCAGTGTGGGCAGAGTGTCCATCGGCCGCAGCTCGGCACAACGGGCATCAGCTAGCAAGACGCTATCTGCCTCTGGTTTAACTCCCACAGTCCTGCAGTCTCTTGGTAGGCCTGTGTGAGCAGGGGAGAGCATTTCTAAGGGGGAGGGCTGGGTGAGTGGCATGGGAGCCAGGGAGGTAGTCTCGGTATTAGCATTAGCTGCTGCTGTCCTTGTTATGGCTGTGGGAGGAGCCAACTCCATGTCACTCAGAGCGGAGGGTAAACAGTCGTTGGACGAGGCCGGCGCAGGGACCCGGGGGGCCGCCTGGCTCAGAAGTGCCGAAGGTAACGGGGGAGGCTGCGGCGGGGGCGGCGACATTGGAGGAGTGGGTGGGGTGGGAGTACAAAAGGCGGAATCTGTACCATCCTCCTCTAGTAAAGAGGCTGGTGTGAGGCAGGCTTCCAGAGGGGCGAGGCAGACCCCCCCATGGTTGGGGCAGGCCTGGGATGCCTGGCAGTTGGGAGGCACCATTGGGTGGGGGGAAGGCGGTGGAACGATCGCCGGCATCAGCAGCGCAGAAGGCTGGGATACCTGCACTGACAGAACACCAAAGGAAGATGGCGCCTCACGGAAGCCCTCGTCCATGGGGTCGTCGGGCGGTGGAGAGGGGGGGAGGAGCAGGGGCCGCAGGGACCCCTCCTGCTTCAGCTCGTCCTGGATGCGGCGCAGCATGTTGTTGATGAGGACCCGGCGCTCCAGGCTGGGCTCCCCGAGGGGCCGATGGCTGTACAGCTTCATCAGGGAGATGTTGAAGATGGTCTGCCGCTGCAGGGTGTACGACACCTTGGACAGGCCCTCTGGACAGAAGCCGAAGCCCCCCCCCGCCAGCGACCCCTCCAGCGTTTTGCCTTCCAACCCCTCTTCATCCTCGCCCAGCTTCCGCTTCGCACCTTTACCGAACATATATCTAGAAAACACAAAATCGGAGAGACTTTAGTTATAGCTCAACCAGAAACATAACAAGGCAATTCAAGCAAACAATCAAATGTTTTCTATATTAATAATTTAGTTCTATCAGTTAAAGATTGACCTTCAACATTTCCCAAATCTATGCAAATGTTTGTCCTTTTTGCATAAAAAACAATTTAAGGATTATCAAAGTAATTGCCATTCAGCTTCCTGTTGATTGGAAATAATTAATCAACTCGTCCTTTAAGCTCTTGCGTCAAACAAAATGAATGATGTCGTTCTGTAACCACAAACCCCTGTGGCCTGGAATGGTGACATTTAACATCTGTTCATGAACTATTCTGTTATTGCAAAACATATACAGGACTGTCTCAGAAAATTAGAATATTGTGATAAAGTTCTTTATTTTCTGTAATGCAATTAAAAAAACAAAAATGTCATACATTCTGGATTCATTACAAATCAACTGAAATATTGCAAGCCTTTTATTATTTTAATATTGCTGATTATGGCATACAGCTTAAGAAAACTCAAATATCCTATCTCTAAATATTAGAATATCATGAAAAAGTATACTAGTAGGGTGTTCAACGAATCACTTGAATCGTCTAATTAACTCGAAACACCTGCAAGGGTTTCCTGAGCCTTGAAAAACACTCAGCTTGGTTCAGTAAACTAAATCACAAGTATGGGGAAGACTGCTGATCTGACTGCTGTCCAGAGGACCGTCATTGACACCCTCCATCAGGAGGGTAAGACACAAAAAGAAATTTCTCAAAGAGCAAGCTGTTCACAGAGTGCAGTTTCAAAGCACATCCACAAAAAGTCTGTTGGAAGGGGGAAATGTGGCAGGAAACGCTGCACAACCAAGAGAGATGACCGCAGCCTTAACAGCATTGTGAAGAAGAGTCGCTTCCAGAATTTGGGGGAGCTTCAAAGACAGTGGACTGAAGCTGGAGTCCAGGTATCAAAAGTCACTGTTCACAGACGTGTCCGGGAAATGGGCTACAATAGCCGTATTCCCATGGTCAAGCCACTTCTGAACTCAAGACAACGGAAGAGGCGTCTGACTTGGGCTAAGGAAAAGAAGCACTGGACAGTTGCACAGTGGTCCAAAGTCCTCTTTTCAGACGAAAGCAAGTTTTGTATTTCATTTGGAAGTCAAGGCGCCAGAGTCTGGAGAAAGGCTGGAGAGGAGCAAAATCCAAGTTGCTTGAAATCCAGTGTGAAGTTCCCACAGTCAGCGATGGTTTGGGGAGCCATGTCAGCTGCTGGTGTTGGTCCACTGTGTTTCATCAAGCCCAGAGTAAATGCAGCTGTGTACCAAGAGATTTTAGAGCACTACATGCTTCCGTCTGCTGAAAAGCTCTATGGAGATGAGGAATTCATTTTCCAGCATGATCTGGCACCTGCCCACAGTGCCAAAACCACCAGTAACTGGTGTACTGACCATGGCATTACTGTCCTCGATTGGCCTGCAAATTCCCCTGACCTGAACCCCATAGAGAATATGTGGGGTATTGTGAAGAAGAAGCTGAAAGACACCAGACCCAACAATGCTAATGAGCTAAAGGCCGCTATTGAAGCATCCTGGGCATCCATAACACCTCAGCAATGCCACAGGCTGATTGCCTCCATGCCACGCCGCATTGATGCAGTAATCCGTGCAAAAGGATTCCCAACCAAGTACTGAGTGCATTAATGGACATTTTCAAATGTTTGATTGTGTTTTGCTGTTATAAATCTTTTTTTTTTACTTGGTCTGAGGAACTATTCTAATTTTTTGAGATAGGATTTTTGAGTTTTCTTAAGCTGTATGCCATAATCAGCAATATTAAAATAATAAAAGGCTTGCAATATTTCAGTTGATTTGTAATGAATCCAGAATGTATGACATTTTTGTTTTTTTAATTGCATTACAGAAAATAAAGAACTTTATCACAATATTCTAAATTTTCTGAGACAGTCCTGTATACACCTGGCCATTGGGGTTTTTGTACATTATGACAAATCCATTAGCCCTCCTGGTTCTCAGCATCAGATCATAATTGTTATACAACATCTCGCCCAACTGAAATGTGACATGTTTACCACCAGAGAAGTGTATATACTGCAACCCAGCAGCAGCTTAACCATGGTGATTTAAAAAGCTGCTTAAACACAACAAGCTTACTGCAATGGGAGATACAAAACAAAACATACATTGAAACTGGCAGCTGCACAGTAAGGCTCACCGCTGCATACTGTCGCCGGCACAGTCACACACACTGGTTACGTAATAGCGGCGTTACCACATGAACATAGGCAATATTTAAGCCCCACCCCCCTCCATCCTCCACCCTCCTGCCATATCTGAATTGCACATTGGGTCACTTATACCACTTTCAGATAGCACACTGTTTGACCCACATTGGAGCCAACCTGATTCTCACTCCGGAATGCCTGATAAAGCAAATTATTGTATCCATAAATGTACAATAAAATAAATGTTGTTTCAGGTACACCTTTTGGGCTGTCTATCTCTCTTTGTAACCCACACTTTATATTAATTCCCCTCAACTTTTGTCCATAAATTGGTTAAAAGACATCAAAGGTCGGTGTCAGTATTTCCATTCCTGTTTTCCGTACGCTAGTTCTCCAAAGCAGGGCAGCGTCTGACGGGTCGGGGAGAGGATGGTGAAGGGAGGTCAGCTGATGCAGTTAATACAGATAGACCCGTGACCCGCGCACAGAGTCCGTCTAAATGGTATATTTTGGGGGGCTGGGCAGGGTGGCGGCACGAGACATACAGTGCATTAGCAAAGGTCCATTCCCTTTACATAACATACATTTCTATTGCTTTAACAGATCCCTTTATTGAATCAAACAATCTGATGTGTCATTATTAGTGCAAAGCAAGAAAGGCAGCAAAAAGAACGTTAAATAGAAGGAAGCAAAGCAGGAGTCGCTGCAGTATGTTTGACTCTAATCCAGGCTGACAGGCTCATGCAGCCAGTTGCTGTCTACACACACACTGCGCATGCGTCTCCTCACACACACATACAAACACACACACACAGGAAGTGTGAGCTGCAGGCCCAGTCACCACGACTGGTTGGTTGCCATGACAAACAGAGTCAGCTGGGAATTCACCCGGAGAGATGACAAAGAATGGGATGGGGACACTGGAGGGGGTGTTGTGGGGGGGCAGGAAAGAGGAAGACGAGGAGGAGGAAGTACAAGAGGAGGAGGTGAGAGATTGGTCCGTAAAAGGTGGGAGGGCATTGAGCAACTTTGAATCCTCCTCCTTTAAAACTACTGCTGAGGCGCCTTTGAGCAAAGAACTCTTCACCTAAAATGATGAAGGTCGGCTATACAAAATGACATTTGACTGATGTTTGTCGAACTCTTGGACGATCTCATGTCTTTGCCTTGGACACGACAATGACAGTTTTTTTTTCAATGCTAGCAGGTTAGCTTTGAAGTATATTACGCTTGGGATTTGAATTTGTATCCATGGAAATGGTCACATACCAGATGCTGGTCGGACTGCTGACTGCTGACATTATTGTCTATGATGTTAACATGAAAAGGGTATATTTGTTAGTTAATGAGGTGTTTCTTTTTTAACAGAGCCAGGCTAGCTGTTTCCCCTACTTCAAGCTATATGCTAAGCTAGGCTAACCATCTCCTGACATCCATTGCTGACACACAGATATGAGACTGAACTTCTGATTAAACTCTCACTCTCAAAGCTAACATAATCCCCAAAATGAACTTTTACTTTAACAATCAATCCATTAGGCTTGATTAGCTAAATAAGAGCTCCTAAACATAAGACTATCTAGCAGTGTTATCTTTTATTAGACACTACAACTCAGAATATTACAGAGACAGCCAACCTGGCTCAGCAGACAAAACTAAAATGATTTTCTACAGTGCTTTCACTTTATTGAGCTAAACCAGGGGTCGGCAACCCCTGGCACGCGTGCCACCATTGGCACCAAGTGTGCAAAATATTTTTAAATGTTATTTTCGGATCCTGAACGAGACCGCCGCCAGGGCGCGTCTCCCCGTTACCTGCAGAAGGAAGCCATGCACGCAACGCAGCCCCGCTCTCTTTAACTCCAGGCGACTTTCTGCCACTTTCCTCCGTGGCGCAGTGCTGATCGTTTCACCACAGAGGAAAGCACTTCACAAATTGCAGTACCCATAAGGAGCTGTACAAATGCCGCAGTTTTTGCGTGGCTGTGTCTTTAGTTGAAAGCCCAGTGGCGATCTGCTCATCTCTCATCGAAATAATATGCTACAAAGGGGCAGACTGGCCATCTGTGTGTTGAACTTTCCTGTCGGCTCCCAGACCGTAGTCGAGGAGGGGATGACTCTCTGTCGTCTCCCAGGGCAGAAGCAACAAGCTTCAGGTTCAATAACCCACTTTAGCTTAAATGACTGGAGAGAGGCGAGCTCTTCTTGGGAGGCCGTTGCATTTATTTAGTTGTTCTTCTGTTTCACAAAATACATCACAGACCTCTGTTTTACTGCTGCCTCGTTTCACTTCCAGAAACATACACACGCTCGCTCACTCTCGCTCTACCATCCACACACACCCAACACACACACACACACACACACACACACACACACACACACACACACACACACACACACACACACACACACACACACACACACACACACACACACACACACACACACACACACACACACACACACCACACACACACACACACACACACACACGCACACGCACACACACGCACACACCACACCCCTCTCTCTCTCTCTTAAAGGGACAGCGATCTCATCTCACTCTGCATGACCCTAATATCATAACATGTCTGTTCTGGAGAATCACAGAACGGACGATCGTCCTTATTATTATGCCGTTTAAACCAATTATTTAAATTTGTTTGTTAAATCCCGCATCATGTAAGTTGCGCTGACAGGTCCACACACTGCTTCCCCGCAGCGAGGCTCCCCCCGCCCTCCTGTTGACAGTTCACGAGCGTCGAGCCCCCCCCCCGTTGATAATTCACGATCGCCGGCACGCTGATAACAATTTTTTTTTGTAATGGCACTTCATATCAAAAAGGTTGCCGACCCCTGAGCTAAACTATAAACTAGCTAGGACAAAGGCTATCAGCTCACTGCCTATTAGCGGCAATTTCTTTCTGTCTAGATACCTGAAATAAGGTCTGTGGTTAACATATGACCTAAGATGACTCAGTACATCCCCCACTGGTGAATGTCGGAAGCTTCTGTGAGTCATAAAAACGGCAGTTGCTAACAAGTGTATAAATGGGACTACACAATGTCATAAAGCAGAACATTAGCAGCTTTTAGCTTAGCAGTGGTGAAGTCATGTGACTGTGATGTAGTTCCTTATAGCCTTTAGAGCTTATTTTCTGCAATATACCGAAATTCAATGGAAACCTTTTTTTTTTAGGTAGCCCTGGGAACTTCTAAAAAATATGCAGTCTTTTTCTAAATAAGGGCAAAATGAAAATACTTGTTAATGTAACAGTAGTTATTTTTGATGTTCCTGACTTTTACCCATGCACTACTTGAGTATCTGCATTCATTGGAGCTGCTTTTGAGGAAAATGGCCAATCACAGACTGTCAGAGACAGAAACAGAGAGAGCAACAGAGAGAGTTTCAAAGCAGTCTGCTGCTGTGTGATTGAGAGCTGAAGCAGCTGCGCATGTCTTACGGACTGACTCATGGCAGGGTGTTTAGACACACACACACACACACACACACACACACACACACACACACACACACACACACACACACACACACACACACACACACACACACACACACACACACACACACACACACACACACACACACACACACACACACACACACACACACACACACATACCAGAGGTGCCCCACCCCTTACATTCCACTTCATTATCCTCCTCTTCCCTTCTCTTTTCCTCTTCTCTTTTTCAGTCACTATATAACCTCCTTTCCATATATATTGTGAGCTTTGTCGGAATATGAACACACCAGACAAACAAACAACAGATCATATATGAGTAGAGCAGGTATAGCACAGCAGTGGAGGAGTACTGTGCTCTGCAACAGTCTTCATTAAAGGTCACTGTGACTGTAACGCGTCCACTGTTGTCTGTCTCGCAAAGAACTGTCCTAAAAAAGGTTTTTCCAGGAAGTAAAAATAGCTCAAGGTCTCTTGAGAGCGTCTAGGCAGAGAAGCAAGCAGCTATGACTAGAAATCAACAAGCCTACATTTTTGAAGGTCAGAACTATTGCTCATATTCTTGGACTGAAGCTCACAATGGATATATTTTCAATTGGAAGTCATTACTTTTGAATTGGAAGGCTACAAATATTACAAGTGATTGTATATGTTAAATGTAACTATATTTACTTCTATGAGATCTAATAAAAATGTATTTAGTAAAATGTCTGCCAGAGGTAGTGCAATATCAAAAGGATTATGTCATTATAAATATGTAATAAATCAAACCGCATCATATCAGATCATTAACACGTTAACTCATCACTTAAGATTAATAACTACCCATTACTTCATCAATTTATGTAATAAAAAGGTCACATGACAACTTCCTCCTTTTCTCTACCTACTAAAAAGCGGAACGGATACCAAACAAATTCATAATCAATATATAAATGGTTGTTTCCAGCAGAGCGATCTGATCTATGCAAATCCTTTAGTCAAATACGTCTATCATTTTGCGTCCAGCCCAAAATATCACCAATTATCCTGACCCACAGACTGGGCTGAACAATTTCTATTTGTTCTGAAAAACGTACAGAACCAACTCAACTTGGGAATACATTGCTGATGATTATCTATAATTGTTTAGGACATCCACAACCTGAAATCTAACCTAAAAATAAAAGGCCTACTTGTGTGTGTGTTTGCCAAGATCACATGAAAGGTTTATGATGCCTTCAGGGAAGTTGGCCTTGGTAGTAAAACTGTAATATCAAGCACCGAAAAAAGTTGAAATATGTATGCATAAATAAAAAAGTATAAATCTACTCACAACTATACAGCAAATAAGAGTGCTTTATTCATTTAGAACGGAGGTCAGGTGTGTGTGCAAGCATGAGAGTGTGTGTCAGCCAACTGTGCCTGCAAGCACACATCAGAAATGTGGGCCGAGCATATGATTCAAAGAGCTGGCTGGGGTGAGTGTGTGTGTAATGTGGGGTAGTGCGGTGCTACTGGACGGACTGCAGTGATATTATGATCCTGTAACCGGATACGCTGGTTTCCATGCCTAAACTGCACATCCACCCCTCCCCCCACCTCCACATCGGGCTATTTCAGGTTCTCTGGATGCATGGAGTATGGACATGTGGTGCACACTACGCTGCTGCTGCTGCAGGTGGAAGAATGTAGCACTGTGCTGGGTGCTCAGTGTGACATGGATTCATCTCAGCATACACATGTGCATGAAGGCGGACAGGAGCACATTAATACTGCTTCCTCCTGGCTGTAATGCATCCAGCTCTGCACATGAGGATGACTCTGTCCAACTCACAATATGTGTGTGTGTGTGTGTGTGTGTGTGTGTGTGTGTGTGTGTGTGTGTGTGTGTGTGTGTGTGTGTGTATTTCTGTAGGCTGAAAATAAGATCTATGGCAAACACAGGTTTATGATGCTTAAGGCCCGGACACACCAAGCTGACACCAAAGAACTGACACAGACGGACCCCCGACTGTTGCGTCGCCCCGCGTCTCTGCGTCTTGGCCATGTGTCGCACTGGAACACACCGCAAAGACTTCAGCCGACCGGGCCAAGAAGCACGTACGAACTGCGCATGCGTGAGTGGCAATAACTCTCCTTACCAGCAGGCGGCAGTAGTGTGTATTCGTCATTCAAAAGAGGCAACAACCGGAAGACAGACTGTGATAACCGAGAGAAGAAGAACAGACAGCGTGATATAAACAAACAACAAATAGCGTGCGTTCCATTTTCACTCTACAGCGAGAAGCTCATGGGGCTTTCCTGAACCTGTGTCGAGAGCTGGAGTTAAATGAAATCTCAGATTTGCCTTCTTAATCGTTTGTTTGGGTCCCTCACTTCCATTTCGCTTCTCATGCACTGATTCGCTAGCTGAACAGCCAATCAGAGTGATTTTTTTGCCGACAGCCTTTGGCCGACTGCCCACCGATTCGACATGTTGAATCGGCTGATGTTGGGCGTGATGACCGTGGATGTATAAAGGGAACTGAAAACAGCGTTGGATGCGGGGGGGCCTGTTGCCCAGTAGTGCAGTAAGTCAATATGGCCTCGTTCTTAAGAGCAAACGTACCTGTATCTGGGCCCAGAGGGGAAATCACTCTGGATTCGGCTTTTAGCACATTTTACAAAGTCTAGACCCTAATCATTTAAGTAAAGTGTTCGTACTGGGTAGTTGATTAAGTTTAACAAAAATGTTACAAACAAAACAAACATGTTATTTTATATAGTATTTCATTTTGTTGTGTTTTCCCTCTAAAGATATATTTTCTTAAAATGTATATTTCAAATATATATATATTATCTATAATATAACTTACACTGGTACTAGACTTGGTTACAGTAAGTGGTCAAATACCCTAAGAATGAGCTGAAACTTATCTAAAAATGTATTTTGACATAAGTGGAACAACAGGCATTAGTGACGACCAAGAACCAAAACACATAAACCAATCATGTGGCTGAAAACAATGTCTGTGTGTGTGCATGCCTCTAACTTGTCGGATTGTGTGTGTGTGTGTGTGTGTGTGTGTGTGTGTGTATCTTCCCTTGTAGTGATCATAAATGCTCACATGACAGAGGTCAGCTGGGCACAGGGAATACACTACGATCTCTTACGCAATGGCAGACCTGGTTACAAAACACCAGAGCTCCTGCTGCGCCACACGCACCATCCCAGTAATGAAGACTCAGTGGTGCAGGCTTCAACCACTACACTCAAGTAGATGAGATATAGTTAGTGTCTGCATCTTCTAGATTTTGAAGTTAGTTAGCAGATGTTAATTCATTTTGTGATCAATACATGTTTATTATTGAGTGCAATCCCATGTAAATGACCTATATGAATGGCTTTCTGTGTTTGATTTGCAGTATTGCAAGTTTGTAGTAGGGCTAGATTCACAGGCTGGATTCTAGCAGTTACTGGAAGCCAGTGAAGGGAGCGGAGGAGCGGTGTGGTGTGGGAGAATTTTGGAAGGTTGAAGACCAGACGAGCTGCTGCATTCTGGATGAGCTGCAGAGGTCGGATGGCACATGCAGGTAGACCAGCCAGGAGGGAGTTGCAGTAGTCTAGGCGTGAGAGAGAGCCTGGACCAGAAGTTAAATGGTCTGCAAAGTTAAAATCCCTGAGTTTTCTCTCCCACACCCCGCTCTGGTTTCAGACAGAGGGTGAAAAGAGGTGCTGCAGCACAGGCAGTATGAGAAAAAGAAAGAGCTTTTTGAACATTAAATCACGGCGACATGTCCCAGTAGAGACACTAAATACAGATATGAACCTGAAAATTAGTACAATATGTCCTCTTTAATGTACAATGACATTGTATGGAGCCAGGAGTAGATATTCCTTTGGGAACGTAACAAACTACACCACACACCTTCTCGGTACCATGTTAGTTAAATCCACTGTTTTACAAAAAGTCAACACCATGCATCACGTTCACAGAAGTGTGCAGTAAATCATGATGATCAACACATGCACTGTAAGTGTGTGTATCTCAAATATCTGGTCAAACTCACTCCCTCTCACACACAAAAACACACACACACACTTAAGTCTATAAATAAAAAGCAGCAGAAGAGAGCAGATTTAGGTCAGCAGACGTGTGTTGATGCCGCTGAGCGCTCCACTCTTTCCACCAAGCCTCTTCAGGGGAGGGGGGGGGGGGCATAAAGCTTGACACTTGCAGTGACGAAGCCTCAGAAGCTACAGAAATCTCCAGCGTCAATGCACCTGGTCACTGGGTGTACAGTATGCCTGGTAGTATCCACGGTTTCTGCTGCAGCATGTGCCTTATTACTGCAGCATGCACTATCCCAGCAGTATCTGCCTGACATTACCACGCTGCCCACCAGCAGCAGCTTCTTCAGTGCTGCAAGTGTCATCATTTTTTACTGCAGGCAGCACGCTTACTACTTAAGCATAATCCTTGTGAATGCAGTACAAGCCTTATTACTGCACATGAAGCTTCAATGGTGCACCGTGAGCTTTATTACTGTTACTAGTGATAGGTATTATTCAGCTACTATGCAATATAGAGTCCCTCATAGCATGTGCAAGACAACTCCTTATCCCTGTCAGTGGAAGCCTAAGAGATGGACAGAAAAGCCTGCATCTCATGTTTTCCAATACATTTTTCATATCTTTGAAAAAGCCATGTGCAGAATGATTTCTTGATTGTGCCTGCCCCAAAATGTACCCCCCAGATATTCTTGTACTGAGTTTGAAGAAACAGCAGCAAGCAAGGCAGAAAGGTAGGGGATTTGGAGAGACGACTGCGTGATCAAAACAAAATCAGGCTTATTCTTTTAGGGGTTCCCCGCTCCTGTAGTGTGTTCTATAGGAGTGTGTGCATGTAAATGGTCTGCAAAGGCTAAAATCCCTTAGAGGGAGTTTCTCTCCCACACACTCCCCCCATCGAAGTCCTTTGTTTACTTCTGTAACATAATGACATCACTATGTAACACTTGACATTTCAGACACATCTCTATCACAATCACAACAGAGATTTTCAGAGCAGACTGGGCTCTGGTTTCAGACAGAGGGTGGGAAGAGGGCAGTATGAGAACAATAAAGAGCTTTTTGAACATTAAAGCATGGAGACATGTCCCAGTAGAGGCACTACATATACATATGAACCTGAACATGAGAACTACATGTTCTCTTTAAAGGTTCACTATATGTCTGTTTGTGAAGCTTTAATACTAAAGTGTAAAGGTTAGGTTGATCAAAATATAGCAATTGATATAGTCTCTTCCTTGAAATATTTCTGTAAATGAATTTGTTGATATATACCCTGGAGTAGGGCTGCACAAATAATCAAATGGTATTCAAATTGCAATAGACTGGTGCAATCTTCAAATCGCAAGCACTATATTTAGTAAAGGTAAAATATGTCAAATATCTGAATGAAGCATTGTGGAGCTGCAGAGAAGATCCAACATACAAACGGTATTCTACAGATTTATTACAAAATCGTGGTTTACACAGAGCTGGTTACAAAAATCACACCACGGTCATATCAATTATTTTTTTTAATGAAATTGTGATCGATCTTTCAAAAATGGCCATTCCCCCTTATATCCGAAATCATGGAGCAATATCAGTCAAAATAATTGCATTGTTCCAAATTGTGCAACCATGACACGTCCTGAGGGGTTCTGAACTCACCAAAGACTTTCCTCTACCAACTATCTACAGTTTGGTCTGAAATGAGCCTTTATTGTGGGTGTTTCTCCAGATAAAGCATCAGCTGACCTGTGATCAGCTGCACAGGAGGGACAAAGTGAAGAAGAAGAGCCCGCTGTCTGTCATGATGAGAGCAAACTGCTGTGTTGTGGTGCACGTTACGAAACAGAGCCCCCCCTACCAATGCTACACCTGACAGTCCCAAACACTGGAGCAGAAATCACTTCCACCACATCTCACTACTTCAGAGCAGGTGTACAGACTACAAGAAGTTGTCAATGAAGACATAATGCACCTTTAAAGTGTGCTTGCCAATGACTTCTGTGTAAACATTAATTATATAAATGTTTTCTTTATGTAACTGCTCACAGCATATGATTAAATATGTAGTAAGTTGTAGTTGGTCTATTACACTTAATTCCAACGGATTCTGTATATTCTATACTGTGTATTTCACAGCGGTGTACAGTAACTAAGTACAGTTACTCAAGTACTGTACTTAAGTACAATTTTAAGAGACTTGTCCTTTACTTAAGTATGTCAATGTTTTGCTTCTTTCTACTTCTACCCCAATACAATTCAGAGATAGATAGTGTACTTTTACTCTCCACTACATTTATTTAATACCTTTAGTTACTTTACAGATCTGGATGAATGATGTGAAATATAATCAAGTCTTAAATCAGACTTTAGTTCCACCTGGAGTAAATTCACAAGCTACCCTGCAGTATACAAAGTCATTCAAACTAGCTGTACCTTTACCAGCTTTGAGAACACTTTAATGATCAATCATTATAATCAAAACATTCAATATATATTATATGAAAAGGGGCCAATCTGCATAATGAGTACTTTTACTTTCGGTACACTAAGTATACTTTGATGCTAATACTTTTGTACTTTTACTTTAGTAAAATGTTGAATGCAGGACTTTTACTTGTAACAGAGTATTCCCACACACTCTGTTACTTTTACTTTCACTCAAGTACACAAACTGAGTACTCCTCCCACCTCTGATATTACATGTTATTACATCATATTTACTGTTCAGGTCTATTTGAATTTGATCCTATTTTATTATATTTGTAGTAATGTCCAATGCCTTGTAAACACGTTGCTGCAACACAACAAACTTCCCATATATGGGATGAATAAATCAGTTAGTATATATGGCTCAAATAAATAAAAGTCGATTACATGTGCAAATACAGGTCATTTTATGTAGTTGTGACATTTAATTTGTAAAAAATACAGCGTAGTATACGTGCAATTTTCAATGTATCTATCGTTATTCATTAAAGCAGTAGGCCTATGTGACAAGGAGTGGGTGTATTTGGGGAATCCACTCTGTATTTAAAGGGAAAACTTTACTAAGCAGACTTTTCTCAATAGTAATAAAGCGCAAGTGAAAGCCTCAGCTCTGTTAACTGGAAATATTTGTTGCCAGATAGCGATAGAAGGTCACTGAAGTAGCCACACGTATTGCCACATTACCATTTAATACGAAAACTTTTTTTCAAGCAGACCCCGCTAACCACACAACACTACCCATACACCTTCACCGTATCTATTATTCATGCACGTTACACTGCTTCGCCGTAATGCATGTCCACGGATTTACTTTGCTTTTTGAAAACACAAACGGTTTCTTACCACGTCCAGGTCCGCCGGAGTTTGAAGGAGAAACATGGAGGGTATTTAAACGGTCCCGTCGGCTACAGAAGAACAAGCCGTCCCCGCTCCCCGAGACTCTGACACACAATGGCGCTGATAGGAGGAGATAACTGAAGTGAACCGCTCACAGGAATGCTGCTGCCTTCACGCGCTGTCGGACATACTCGCGAGGTAAGCTGCACGTGCGTTTATGTCCCGTATTTAGTGTCATTTGAAGCAAATACGTGACAGGATATTAGTTAATGACATGATTTGTCACCCAAATACACACAGTGTTCGATCAATGCTTCGAAGATTTATTAAAAACTATGTCAACATTGACTTCAAACGTTATTATGTAAGACAAGATAGTTTATGGTGAATAATGCACTTAAATTAAGAACACAGTCAAATGTGTCTGTACCAAAAGGTGACATTTAAAGACAGCCAAATGCTGTGACAACTAGAGGTCAGGTCAATAAGGTGCATTTCACCAGCTATTCAACTGTTTTTATACTTATACTAGTTTTTATTTTTCTAGTATGCGATACATTTTTCAGATGGTACATTAATTTGTGCAAAATGCAAAAATGTTCCACTTATTGTATAAAACATATTTTTAATTGGGAAATATTCAACAGGGATTAATTAAAGCGAGATTATTTCCTAAATAGGCTACTTGTACTTTTGACAGTAACTTTGCTTAAAGCATCAACTTTACTTCTGAGATCATTCTTACATGTGTAACAATGGCTTAGTAACTGCTGCTACGACAGAATCCATTTTGTCAAGGCAGGTACGTTTCCGAGGAGCACGTGAAGGCAGCAGGAGAAGCTGAAACCGAGCAGCTGCCCGGAGAAGTGGTGTCGTCAACTTTGCTCCGCCCACACACACACACACACACACACACACACACACACACACACACACACACACACACACACACACACACACACACACACACACACACGCGTACACGTACTCGAACACACGCTCGCGCACGCACATGCTTGATGTTCTGTCATAGTGTATTTTTCTATTTGTTTCAGTGTTAATATATATTTAAATGGTAGCAACATTTTACATCTGAATCCCTGTGTAATGCACTTTGACATCTACTAAGAATTTGAATTCATTGATTTGTTCTTTTATTGACATAAGAATGGGAAATGAGTTATTGACTGATGGTGCTGTTTGGCCGTTAGAGATGCCTGTCCTACCCGCCTGGCAGCAGATGGCAGAATGCTGCCCGGTAAACTCAAACAAAACCCAGCAGAGTCTGCTTCAAACTGACAAAAACACCAGTGGAGCAGGGCAGAAAATGGGCATCTCAGACCATTTGTGACCGTGATGCCCCCTGCTGCACACCCACCCAGTTGTGCTCTGAAACGTTCACAATCACAATACAACGATACAGGCTGCCAGTTCTTAGGGTCAGGCTTTGATCACTGGCTGTCACAAACTCTAATAGATGGAAATACAAGTATTTCCATCTATAAGAGTCCAGGACTGAATAGTTAGCAGCGGTATCATAAAAACCGTTGTATGAGGAAAATGGTTCAAATAAGGAATACTGGAGAGGTGCTGGTTCAGCTCCTGGGCACTGCCGAGGTAACCCGAAACTGCATAAAATAAAGGGTCTTATCTTATTTTCGCAAAATATTTTCCTCTAGAACATTATTGAAGCATAACTCTTGTCAGTCTAAATCGGTCCCTATGTCTTTTTGTTTCCTTGACCTGTGTTGTTTACTCCGCTTTGGGACACTTTAGGCAGGTGTGGTAAAACTAAACTAAACTAAACTAGCTCGCTAACTGTGAGCTTGGTCGCTAACAGGACACTAATTTCCGAGACCATCACAAAGGAACAGCAGCTGAAGCTAAGTTCCTGGGGTGGATGCTCAGAAAAAAATAAATAAACTTGGTATTCTGATGAAGGAACAAAATAAATTGCCCAGGCACTTCAAGAGTGCGCCCCCTGGAGGCCATGCACGGCAAAGTAGTAAGCGCAATTGCGCTACATTTTTTATTCAAAAGTTGGATTTGTACGACCCAGCATGTCTCAAATATGACTTCCTTTTTAGTTATGCAGTTTATTTTCAGAGACTGAAAGTGAATGTTGCAAAACAGCTAATATGCCATTTAAAGTCTTTGGCTCTCAACTCTCAAATGTCAGCACTGTCAACGCAGCTTTCTATTGGTCAATTGTGCAGAATTGCTGATCAAAGGTCACGGAAGTTCAACATGACACGAAATAACTGTGCTGATTTATTTTTGGCTTTTTCAATAGATCTATTACATAAAGCAATTTTAGTGAAGTTAACAGATTTAAACTGTATTTCTACCTCTAAAGAAGTGATGTCACCTGTCCTTAAGCAATCATTGGTTGAAGGTTGCAAGAGACAAACGTTTCCATCAATGGACAATAAGAGGTTTTTAATAAAAAAAAGACTAAAGTGCAATCAGTCAATCACAAGAGCTTATGGAAAAAATGCTGGTCAAACAATAAAAGAAAGGAATATTCTAAAATTCTAAGCAACAGGGATTTTCAATATACTGGTATCATGCAAACAGCCTGAACGGGGCGGGTTAGCTCTGTCTGTGCATTCATACGCAGCTTTTTTTTGGTGAATGGAGATCTGATTTTAGTTCTGTGTTCATCTCTCTGGACTCTGAGTTGACTCATGAATGCTGAGCAGCGAGGAGGGATGGCTCTAAATAAAGATTTCAGGTCAAAAACAGGAAATGGCTCAATAAGCAGGGAGGGCAGGGCCATAGCAACCCCAACTGGAGAGCTGCACCGACAACATCCCTCCCTCCCTCTCTCCATCTATCTTTATTTATTCCTGCCCCACTCTTCTCTTATGTTGCCTTCTTGCTGTTGCTTTATCCTTATTGGCCCTATTCTTCATTTCTCTTTGCCTCTCATTTTCTGCATTTTTCTTCCATTCTGTCTATTCATTTAATTCATTCAGAGGTTTTGATTTTAATGAAGCAACCACAACAAATAACTGTTCATTCAAACTGTATACTGTAACAGAGAACACGCCATGACACAAAATGTGTGTTTCTCCGTGCACGTATAAGGTTGTGTGACACTAGTGTGAACCTGACTCATGGTGCGTTCACTGGTCCGACTCATTACTCAGGCTCGGTACATGTTGCTTCTATCCATCAGCTATTGCACCTTCGGGTGGTAACACACAGGATTACGACTGTAGCCAGAATTAGTTCGCCAACCGTCATGTTACAATTATACTCACAGTGACAACACACATGCATTTTTATATCATCACAGTCTATAAATACACAAACACAAACACACACACATACACATACACACACACACACACCTGGCACCATTGTTTAAGTTATCTGAGTTTATGTGTTACTTATCAGTTTAGTTTTTATGAACACTATATTGATGATGCCCTTTATATGTCTTGTGGTAAAGGAAATATGACCCATTACTAGGAGTTACCGATATAAGTATAGCTTGCATTGTACAATAGGTAAGTTCATGTTTAGTAATTGGCAAAAAAGCAATGGGAAATGAGAAATTACAAACATGAATGTTAAAAGAATTATGTTAATTTCTTCAAAAACTAGACAGTTTTACCTGTTCTCTGTCAGGCCTAGAAAAACTAGTCATCACTCTTGTGAGGGAACGTGACTTTTTGATTAAACTGAACAAATTGTATAATGTTTCCTGTGTTGAAAAATCAGAAACAGATTTGTTTGAAGAGGAGTTCGAAAGAAAAGTCTTCATTACATTTGGAAACTATAAGCCCGAAGTGAGGTGCACAACCAGAGCAATTTAACCTTTCATTATACATCTTTCATCATATCCAAATTGGAAATTTCAAACACTTGATAGTCAAAAAACACTTAAAATAGAGCAAAATCTGAGAAAACATCCATGTGCTGGTAGATTTGGGGAGGGTGTGTGAACAGGACAAGAGAATATTATCAATTATATTAGATATGGGTGTGGCACCAAAGCTAACATGGAGAGAGAGGGGCAGAAAGAGGGGGAGATAGGAAGGGAGGGAGGAGGGAGGGGAAGGACTCCCCACCAAAAGCACCCATCTGCTTTCTTTCCCATTATCTTCACTTTCTCTTTGTCTCTACGTCCTCCCGTTCTTTCATTGTCTCTTCACCAGTCTTTATATCAGTGCCCTTCTCCCCCTCTCTGCCCCAAACCCATACACAGGAAGAATGGTGTATCATTACTCTACACTATTTTAATTGATAGAAACACTGGTAGAAGTGTTGGTAGAATATTTCTGTTTGCTTTCCCACTATTATTCTTTCTTCTTGTTACATTGAGGTTTCAAAAACATGTCATGCACTTCAAAGGGGGAAGTCTCACCTGCGGTGCTGCCATTTGAGTGAAATATGCTCCAAAAATGTCATGCCACCTAGACTCAGTGACTTAACAGTATAGTTGTTATATCTCACAGGCTCCGCCCTCTACTGGACTCTATGGGTACTACCCCTTGACCTTACTATGCGAGCGTTCACCTACTGAGATATCTTTAAACGTAGACGGCCCTCGGGGCGGGCCTACCTGAGTGAGCGCGCAAGCCAACCCTATATAAGGCGGCCTTTCGTTTTCGCCATCCCGGCGGGCCGGCCGGCCCTGTTCGTCGAGGAGGAAGACGACGAGGGTTCCTCGATGTCGGGTGCTTCCGGTTCCGGCGCCCAGGACGGGCCGCCACACAGGTCCGCACATCAGGACTTCCCATCGGTGATGGCCATCGCGGCGGAGCGTGTAGGGTTACCACTCCCCCCACCACTACCGCCAAAGCTGGTGAGCCGCCTCCGTCAGGGGTTTTACGGCCCGGCTTCCCCGGCGCAGCCGGCCTTCGTTTCGCCCCCGTTGCCAGACATCTGGCAGTGTGTGGAGGCTGACGTGGCGACAGCCACAGAGAACGAGGGCTCCAGTGGCAGGTATGACAGGTATCTTGAGGGTGCAGGGCCGCTCGGACACGGTGTGTCCCGGCATGCCCCCCCTTGATGAGAGCCTGGCAGCCCATCTGCTTCCGCAGGCAGCTGGATGGGCGGAGGGGAAAAAGCCTTTGCTTCTGCAGGCAGCTGGATGGGCGGAGGGGAAAAAGCCTCATGCCCCCGCTGCCGCGTGACCGAGAAATGCTGGATTATTTGGACAGAATATTCCGGCTCGGTACTGTAAGAAATTAAAATCAATGTTTATATGGCGTAATTTAGATTAAATATATTCTTATAATTAAAGCTGTTTTATTCTGAAAAACCGGAAGTTCACACACACTTTTAACTTAAAATTCTTCATTTCCGGTTAGCATTAGCATGTGGCAAACCATACGTTTTGAAACCGTGAATTGAAGTTGAAATGACATGTGGTGTTGTACACTAAACACACTGTCTTTAACACTCATTTATTGACGCTGCAATACTGTTATTAGGGAATGTTTAAATAACCACAGACATTAGAATGCTGTAATTAACACCAGAAAAACGACAGGAATTGCCTCGGGCCCGCCCCTGTCGACGCCGGCCAATAGGAGAAGACTACAGTTGATAACCCATGATGGACAGGGAGAATCGATCTCTTTTTCACCCTCCGCTGCCCCAACGCGAACAGGACCAACAGCTGGGAGGGGGGGAGCCACCAACTCGTAAATTTCATTGTATATCGCCACATCATTTGTTTAATTAAATGCTGTTAACTTTTATAAGCTTCCTTGTACTCTTTTCAGTTTATCCTAGTCTCGGGGCTTAAGAAATCCTAACAGTACACAGATGGCAGCAGCGGCCAATAATCTCGGTGTATTGGGCGTGTCTCTGATTTCCCCTCAGCAGGCCGCCCCCGACCCCCCGCCTCAGGATGGGAGTGATTATTCGGACCGCTGTATTGGCCAGATGAACAATCTGGTCCACGGTGTAGCTGCCGCAGCTGGCCGTGTGATGTCCCTGGCCACAGTGGCGTCACGTCACGTGTGGCTGGGACTCACTGCGCTGTCCAGGAAGGACCGCGAGGATCTCCTTGGGGCGCCCGTATCCACGGAGGGGCTCTTTGGGTCGATCACGTCGGTCACCCAGCGCTTCCGCCGCCTGGAGGAAGAGAGGCTGCAGCTCAGCCGTATGCTTCCGCTGGCTCTTCCTCGAGCTCCTCCACAGAGGAGAGAGCGCGGCGCTACGATGAGGAGGAGAGAGAGGCGACGGTATAGAGCCCCCTCCACCTCCGCGGCCCGTCCCGCGGACCCGGCTCAGAACCGGCAATTGCGGGTACGGACTGGCCGACCCCGGCAGGTTTCGGCTCCGGCCCCACCTCAGCAGAGAGCTGTGGGCTGGGGTGCGCCGTCCTCCCGGAGCTGACTGGCGGGGGGAGGAAGCGCCCGGGCGGAGAGAGGGACCTCCTCCACCCAGGACGCGAGGGCAAATCCCACCTCCTCCCTCTTTAATGCAGAAATTGTGTCTCACAAATGTAATAAAAGAGATGATTGCATTTATCCCAGTCTAAATGTCATTTCTTTCCACACTTCCACATAATGTTTACCATACTGATTCCCCAATCGCTGCCCCAGTTGTAACTCCAGTAAAGGAAGCATCTAGTGGGCATGTGCATGAGAGGGTAATAAACCGCAGGAAACGCTATCAGAGTGTTCTGCGAGTACAGGGGCAATGTGGCCGGCGTGTTATTGTCCGGAGGCACACAGCACTTAGCGTGAAAACTCCGAGTAATGCATTTCTCCGTCTGGGTGAGGATTGCATTACGGCGGAGCGCGCGCTCCCACGAGAGTGCGCTGTGGTGCGTTCAGGGACCTCAGTAGAAAATCGAACCTTTTTGTGCCAGCCCCCCATGGGCCGAACTTCCTTTCATGGGGAGTTCGGCGGCGGAGTGGGCCACCAGGGAGTACCACAGCTTCCTAGCTGTGGCTCCACAGCGGATTGCTCATCCCCTAACACAATGTTATGTGGAATGGAAGCACAGCTGTATACTAACATAGTGGATGGACAAGACGCTGAAACGGGGTTATACACTTCAGTTTTGCAGCATCCCTCCTCTGTTCAACGGCGTAAAAGAGACAAATCTACCATCCCAGGAGGTGATAGGTTTTCTTTCAGCAGAGATTCAGACCCTGTTACAAAAACAAGTGGTGTCTGTTGTGCACCCCCAGCACAGGGAGAAGGGGCTTTATTCTATGTACTTCCTGGTTCCCAAGAAGAAAGGAGAATTCAGACCCATGCTAGATCTCCGCAGCCTAAATCGGCACATCGCCTGCAAGAAATTCCAGATGTCAACTGTGAAACAGTTACTGGGGCTTGTACAGCCGGGCGACTGGTTTACAACCATCGACCTGAAGGACGCTTACTTTTATTTCGAAATTGTTCCAAGACACAGAAAGTATTTGCGTTTTGCCTTCCAGGGGATAGCCTACGAGTACAACAGACTGCCATTTGGCTATTCCCTATCCCCACGCACGTTCAGCAAATGTGTGGCCACGGCACTTCAGCCGCTTCGCGACCATGGCATGAGGGTTTTCTTTTATCTGGTCGACCTCATAGTCATGGCCAGGTCCAGGGAATGGGCAATGTTTCACACAACCCAATTGATCCTACACCTAACCAAGTTGGGTTTTGCGGTCAATTGGAAGAAGAGCAATCCCATACCTCACCAGCAGGTGCAGTATCTAGGGATGGTGCTCGATGCAGGCAGGCTACGCGCCACCCTGTCAGAAAGCAGATTGCTGCAGGCTGTTCGCAGACTGCGACAGGGGGCAACGGTGACAGCTTTGACCATCATGCAGACTATGGGTCTCATGGCGGCTGCTCACTCCGTGGTGCCGCTGGGGTTGCTGCATATGCGCCGCCTGCAAAGGTGGTGTGTCGGCCTTCATTTAGATCCCAAGAGGCACAAACGACATCTGGTGACTATCCCCCCCTCAGTGGTGGGCAACCTCCGGTACTGGGGTCCCCAGTACATCTCCAGAGGGGAGTTCCGCTGGGGCGAGTGACCTCCTACATTACGGTGTTCACAGACGCATCCATGACAGGATGGGGGGGGGACCTGCCTAGAGAGAGCTATAGGTGGTCGCTGGGCTCTGACGGAGACTCAACACAGCAACCTCCTAGAGCTGCGGGCAGTAGGGTTGGTCCTCCAGCACTTCAAACCTGTAATACAAGGCAAACATGTGCTGGTGAGGAGCGACAACCGCACCACAGTGGCGTACATCAACAGGCAGGGCGGAGTCCGCTCCGCCGCCTTGTTGACCACAGCAGAGAACCTGTGGTTATGGGCCTCAGAGATTGTGTTGTCTCTGAGAGTCCTCCACATCCCGGGACTGGAGAACGGGGGGGCCGACCTCATGTCAAGAGGCGGGCCCCTGCCAGACGAGTGAGTGCTTCACCCGGAGGTGGTGAAGCAGATCTGGGCCCGGTTTGGGAGAGCGGAGGTGGACCTGTTCGCCAACCAGCGAAACAGCCAGTGTACTCTGTGGTTTTCCATGGCTCGGCGGGACAATCCGCCCTTGGGGGTGGACGCGTTTGCACGCGAGCCATGGCCAAGAAAGCTGCTCAACGCCTTTCAACGGCTTGCTTATTCCACAGTTAAAGTGTATGCAGCAGCCATTTCATCCTGTCATGAGGGATTTGGCGGCAGGTCAGCCTTCAGTCAGCCACTTATGTCACGGTTTTTGCAGGGGGTCAGGAGTAATGAATAACAATGTTACCCTGCCCTGAACCATAGTCTGTTTTACCATATTTTTTACTCTAAATGGTTCCATCATTTTAGAAATGTACTTCTTGCTGTATTAAAGACTTGGAGCAAAAGATTAAGACCATAAACTAATTAGAAAAATGATTCGCAAAGTAAAACATCAAGTGAGAGGTAAAGGGTCAAATTATCATAGACTTCTATAGAATTGGATCTTTTTTTTTACACGAGTTGAGCGACACCTAATGGCTGTTGGATAGAATGCAAGTTTAAGTCAACTTCACATTGGTTCTCTTCTTTTGGCTTGGTTTTCTTTAAAACCACAACAGATCACAGGGTAGTCCTGGAACTGTGGTAGACCTTCCTTTTCAAAACTCAGAGCCAAAACAAATTGTACCAACTGGGCAGGGTTCCATGTAACCATACACACATTATGTTTCATTATCAATTGTGTCAGTACATGTATGGCAAGATGACCAAATTAGTTTTAGGCTGTTCTTTTAAGCATGTAACAACAATATTGATTGATGATAGAGTTGTCGACTTATATTAAACATGGTTGTGTCAGGATGATCAAGACTCAAATGTGTCATTATCACGTGATAGTGGACTCGTGTAAGTAATGACCTATTTTCATCGTTGAGTCATTCCTACTATCCTTGCAATTTTTTTTACGTTTGTTATCCAAACACAATTTGACAATAAAGTTAGGATTCCAAGCCAACCCTAACCCTACTTTAAGAATATGAGATCCCCCATTTGCCATTGGATGCAACTGGATATGCTTTGTAAAGTTGTGCAAATGTGTCCAAGTTCATGCTCAGTTGTTATTGAACAGCTTAGGGTCTCCTATTTAACCTTAACATTTTACAGCTTCCCCATTTGGAACGCAGTGTCATTAACTCATCAGGTTGCTATAAATCATGATGGCTACTCTTGACAGCACATCAGCAGCTTTGTATTTTCTTTCTGTCAAAATGCATCCTTAAAGGTCATAGAGATTTTAATGAGTGGGGAAAACCCAGACACATTTTGGCTAGGTTCTAGCCCTATGTATGTATCAATCCACAGCTAAAAATGGTCCCCAACAAATGTGCTATGTCCTACTGTTTGAATAACATTTATTAAATAAGTAACTTTAAAATAAATGTAGTTCTTCGTTGGAGGCAATTCGTTGGAGTGACAACTCCTCGACCAAAGAGCCCTCCTTCAGTGCAAATACTGAAGAATTTAGGGAGATAGGTCTATATATAGAAACTAGTAAGGGAGCTCCAAACAAAACAATGAATCTAGCAAGAAGAGGGCTTGTGCCTGGACTAAGAATATGGGTGACCGAGACAGAGAGAGAAAGGGAGGTGTGTTTACTCATGGCTGTGTGACGCCTCCAGTGTCAGGTGACTTACAGGAAATAAGTTGTTGTTCTCTTCTCTTTCTCGACTCCGTCTCTGTCATTTGAGTAACTCTTTCCTTGTTTTTTTAACTTCCGGGATCATTTTTTTCTCTCTATTTGCCAACTTTACAGGCATGTCGTTTATCAGACAACCCAATCAGAGTGTAAAATGTCAAATACAAGCAAGAGGTAATGTGCCCAAATCATATTAAATGATAAGTTATTTGATTTGAAAGAAACCAAAAACAAGTTTTTGAGGTTGAGTACATGATGTTGCAAATAAGTCAAGCCAGCCAAGACATTATGGGACACAGTAATAACCACCTTAGACATAGAATACAGTGCTCTGTTGTATGTTTTAATGGCTTTTGGCTCGAGGCTATGTGAAAAAAGGTTTACTCTAACCTTTTACTGTGTGTGTGTGTGTGTGTGTGTGTGTGTGTGTGTGTGTGTGTGTGTGTGTGTGTGTGTGTGTTTGAGCTCATCCGTAGCAAACTGGTGAGCGTGACACATTCCAGGAGGACAACTCACCAATAGTCCAGCAGTAGATGGGACACAGATACCTCTGTCCAGTAGGAAAACTCAACAAAAACACATTGATGACGGAGAATTCAGTTCCCACAATAAACTTCTTTTTGGTCACAAGTTAGCTACATTCGGAGCAGCTTAAATGGGAGCAGAGGCAGTGATGGGGGAATTTGTGATACTGGGAGTGATGGTTTACAGTAAAGGTAACAGTCATTGAAGTAGAGAAAGTAGTTGACTTCATACATGTATATGTGCATTTTCCTTCCCTAATACCTTCACTGTTTTGCCCCTAATAATACATTATGCAAGTTTTTTGTGTGCACCTAAAGTCAAACTGAACTGCACTTAGAAGTCTGTGGAGGGAGTTCCTGTAGATGAAAACAGGAAGGTCATTAATCTTCGAGAGAAAGCGAGCCGACTCGCAAGTCACAGCACGAGGAAGCGACAACAGCGTTTCAGCTTTAGCTGGTTGTCCATCTTTTTTTTCCCAGCAGCCTTTTTTACAAACTCTTTCAGCATAGACAGACGTCAATTGCAGTGTTGGATGTTCTGTTTTGATCAGGGATACAGTCAGAACAATGTGCTAATAGAAGGAAATGGTAGACAAAAGTAAAGAAAATAGATAAATATCATCATAGGTCAGCTTTGATTGGAAGGTAGGGGTACACCAACCTTTTACGATGTGATTAACAGATTCACATTGGATCACCTGACCGGAGAGCTCACAGCTACAAAGAAATTGTGCCCGAACCCTAAAAATAGCAGCAACCGAACCTGCTTATAGTTTGATAACTGGGATCCAGACCCATTAATGACCGAGAAAAGTCGGTCCAAAAATTGGGGAAAACAGACCCGATCGGCAACACACAGCTGATTGCTATTAACATGTAAACATTAATTTACAAACAGTCAAAAAACAATATTGTGTCTTAACCAATGTTCTTAGTGTTAAAAATGAAAGTTGGTAAGTGTAGGGGTTTCAGGTTATTCCACTCTTTGTGATAGCATGGTGTATTCACTGTTGTGTCTCGTCAAATTTGTTAGTTATGTTTATGTGTTATGTTTGTCTTTTCATGTTATTTCACGTCATGTCGTCTATTTATGTCATTTCATCTCTAGTCAAGTCCCCGGGCAGGGCCGGCCCTTGGCATAGGCAGTATAGGCGAATGCTAAGGGCTAAGAAAAAAAAAAAAAGTTAGAAAGAAAAAAAAAATATCTTTTTTTATTTCATAACAACACAATTTCCCGATTTTGGATCAACAAAGTACATCTTATTATCTTATACTAACAGAACTACGCCTATATTGCGTACAGCGCCCATAAACTATGGCGCACCCCCCCCCCCAAAATCAAGTTGAACTGCCCCAGCCCCAGTAAAAACCAGAGGTTTATGTGAAATAGTTCTTTTTTTGAAATAATGGTTTTAGTGCAATTATAGGTTTTCATTTTGTATTAGTGTTAATTTAAAATAAATCAAACTCCCAAAAAACGTATACAGCTTTTATTAACATTGGAATTACTGTGTAAGCGGCCGCGGGGGGGGGGAGAGCTTTAGAGAGCTCTCTCCTGAAAGACTGAGAGGCTCTGATAACCTCAGCTCAGTGAGGTAAAGGCACACCTTTATATGATCATTATAGTTATAAAAAAATAAGAGAATAGATTTTCATCTATTCTCTTATAGTATAAAATACTATATGACAGTAAAAAAAAGTTGTTATTAATAAACAAGAAAACAGTTTAAAAGGGGAGTGATTTGTAAAATATCCATAAAGAAAAAGAAAATCTGCTTCCAGTTCTGTTTCATATGGGTGTTGAGAGATGTATCCATATATCTTAATGTTGCCCTCAAAGTGCACCAGATTGATGCTTTTAACTTCAACATTTAAAAAAAAAATCTTCCCGGCGGAGCATGCCCCCGGACCCTCCTAGAGGAGGTTAGGTCCCCCCCCCCCCACACTTAAATCATGTTCACATGGATAGGAAACTAAATAATGTGTCCATATCTTTCTGTTTTGGTGGTCATGCCACAACCGTGCACATGCATGCATACGCGAGTCATAGTGAGTGTCTGCATTTTTGGGGGGCGCCAGCTAAAATCTTGCCTAGGGCAGCAAATTGGTCAGGGCCGGCCCTGTCCCTGGGTGTTTCTCAATCTCGAGTAAAGCTGCTCCAGAGCCACTATTTCAAGCATACTACGTCATCGAGTGCCGCCGAAGGACTGTTCCAATGTCCAGCATACTTGGAATTCTACCGAGCCCGGCGTACTTCGTTTGGAGAAATTTCGAGGCTGCACATGTGTAGACTCCGCGGTCTTAAAATCCCCACAATGCTTTGCGCACAGACCAATTTACCCAAATCTGTGGCAGAAAATGTAAGGCGGGGCCTCTCATATGACGCACACTTACTCGCCTGTTCCATTCTTCGTTTTCCGAGGCTAGGAAGTATTCTTGCCTTGCTTCTGAAGCAAGACGCTCGGAAGACATGTGCTACCAAGCAAGCGTACTCGAGATTGAGAAACACCCCCCGTGTTTCATGTCATGTCTCGTTTTCCATTTCCTGTTTTATTTTGGACTTACCTCTTGTCTCTCATTTCAGGCCCTGTTACTTCCTCCCTTTGTGTGTTTTCCCGCCCTCGTCAGCGTCTGCCCCGCCCCTGATTGTTTCCACCTGTTCCCACTCACCTCATGTTTAAATAGTCCTGTCTCCCCCTGTCCTGTGTCAGTTCGTCTTGTTTGTTTCCATGGATGGTCGTGCCAGGCTTCAACAAAGAGAGGATCATTTCCAGTCTAGTCAGGTTTTGTTATTTTTGTAAACTTAAGTTAATCTTAAATTCTCTTTTTGCTATGCTTGTTTTTTCCTCCTTGTGAGCGCTTTTTGTTTCTTGAAATTAAAAAGATTTTTTTTTGCTACATTCAAGACTGTCTCTGGGTCGTGCATTTGGATTCTCCAGTTTGTGTTAAGGTTGTGACATTTACTGTATATTTCAGCGTTTAAGTTCTCTGTCGAAGTCATGACAAACACTGTATGATCACAGCTGGGTATTCTCAGATCCATTCTTGTCTAACACATTATATTAACAGACTTAGGCATTGATAAATACTAACCCTATTAAGCCCCATTTAAAGATCCAAACTGGATCCAAACCTGTGCAGATCCTCGATTAGGACGTTCACACCAAGACTGATTTAAAAATGCACTCTTTTGTCTGCTTTGGCCTTCCAATCGGGATGTATGAGTGGACAGAAGCATCCAAGATTATTGAGAACTGACCTCAGCGCAACAGCTACAGCTTTGGAAAAAATGTAGAAACCACTCCAAATTGTTCTTAAATCTCAATCTCTACATGTATGGCAGCCATTACATTCCAGTGTCTGTTGAATTTTAATATAGAGAAATGTCAGTAGTTCATAGAATTTAAGAATTTTCAGAGCTGTATGTTGTTTCATCAGCCATATTGAAACATGAAAAAGTCAGAGGTCACGAAACGGGGTCACCCTGAAACAAATAATTGGAGTGGACGTATAGAGCAGAATACTTCCTTTGGTACCTTTGGTAATATCCTTTAAAGAGTACATGAAGTCATGGTTAAGCTGCCCGTCCGATATGTGCGGCAAAACAAATAAGCTCCCCCTTTACCAACTACATTAATCAGACACATTAAGGCATCACTCATCATAAAGGCATGTCAAATAAATAAGGTATATTTTGTAATGATTGCTAGTAAGATTTTGAATGCAGGTCTTTCTTCTTCCACCACTTGGAAAACCCTGATCTGATTAGAGTAGGTTACATTGTAGCAGGACAGGGGAAAAAGTAAACACACTCCTACAGATTCCCTGAGAAAAAGGGGAGTGGCTAATCAAGCCACCCCTGAGAGAAGCTGGAGGAAACCAATCAAGGAAATGATTGGCACCTGTGTGCTGTTAAAAGGAGGACAGCATGTCATTCAACAGAAAGAGAAAGAACCAAGAGGAAGTTGGATCTAGCAAGGAAGAAAGTGGATTCTTATGGACTTGATCAGAGAAATCAGGCTAATTTTGGGAGTTTTGCCACTGAACCCAGGAGCTGTTGGGGAAACATTTAACTTTCCCCTTCCCAGTTAAAACCTGCAATCCGGTGATCTACTCTGGCCTATCACCCTCAGATAAGTTATTCTCACTACACCAATATCATTTCCCCTCCTCTTGCACTCTACACCCACACACCACACTCTGGACTGGAAAAACAGAACTTCACAACTTTACTTTCACACATCCCTATCCCCTGAACTACACTCTTAAACTGAGTGACAAAGGACAACAAAGACTTCTTCCCCCCCCACACTCACTCACAGTCAATCCCCATGATGTAAACAATCGTAGGCTCTCGGAGTCACATAAGTGATTGATGTTTTGTGAGTTAACTTGACTTATTTGTTTGTGTTTTTGTATCTACTGGATTTAAGTTTTTCTGGTAAATGGTCTGTGACATGAGTTGTTTGTTTTTAATGTACTGATTATTATTTGGGGTTAAAAATACAGACATTTTATGTTGAAAGTGACTTGGTTGATTATTATTTTTCCTTTGTAAACTTCAGTAGCTAGGTCACCGGGCTATCCCTCTGTTTCTGAGTGTTTAAGCATATACTTTTTTGACAGCTGGCTATATTAAATATTCCTCTGTCTGGCGCCCAAATGAAATGTATTCTTTCAGGGATAACACCTACGCTACAACATGAACAGTAATCTATTACTTCTTCCCGCCTGCTGCCCTCCTACACCGGAGCAGACTGGCTGAGTCAGCGCCGCTGCTCTATCACGATTCAGCCTGACACACTTTCCCTCCCTCACCCACCCCCCCACTTTCCTTCATGAATCTCTTCATTCACTCTGAGCTGCGTTCAAAACGTTCCTCGCCCCTCTGCTCTCGCTGTCACTCTCTTTCTGTTGCGTCTGGCTGCTCCTATCTCCTTGCGAAAAAATATATATAAACACCCCTCTCCCCACCATCTCCATTTTCTCCCCTTTTTTCGTTCTATCGACCCCCCCCCCCCCTCTCTTTCTCCCTCCCTCCCACCCTGCCTTCAGGGTAGCAGAAGGGAAGTGAATGGCTTCAGCCCTCCCAGCTGGTCCCATCACCTGGCAACCCAGAGCAAAACACACACACACACACACACACACACACACACACACACACACACACACACACACACACACACACACAACACAGAGAGAAGGCAATGCACACACACAGACAGGTTCAATAGCAAAGGAGTGCATGCATGTTCTTAGACACATGCAGACAGATATATGCAGATTAATGCACCCCCCCCACCCCACACACACACACACGTATCCCCACTTTTGCTCCCTCCAAAACTCACATCCCAAAAAACAGCCAGTCAGTCAGCCATCCCGTGCTGACTCCTACCCATCTTCCCTTCCTCCAGTCCCCCACCCATTGCGCCCTCCCCCCCCCTCCCCATGACCCCCTCCAGACACCCAGTCCTTTGTCCACACTCTGCTTGGTGCAAAAAACATATTTGGGGAAAAAAAAAACAGATGAACATGTGTTGGTCCAAAAAAGAATTGGGCACAAAGCAGAGAGAAAATGCAACGCTATAGTGTTTGTGGTGCTCACACGCAAAAAAAGTGGCAAGCGAGCACCAAAACAGACCTCCATTGTTATATCACATTCTGTGAGTAGCCTTTAGCAAAGTGTGTGTGTGTGTCCATGGGATCCTCTGTGTTATAACATCAGTGTGTGATTGTCAGGCCATTCCAAACGTGTTCACTTGTTGCAGTCAGCTGGGTGGTGATAATAAAATAGTGGTTTGAATTGTATCACATAAATGTCCCTCTGCTAAAACCACAGAAAGGTCTTTCGAAAATAAAAGTCACAGAGTAATCTGTAGGTTCCCATTATCCACTTAAAGAGGATGTATTCTGCTCATTTTCAGGTTCATATTTGTATGTTGTGTCTGTGACATGTCTCCATGCTTTAATGTTCAGAAAGCTCTTTGTTTTTCTCATACTGCCTGTGCTGCAGCACCTCTTTTCACCCTCTGTCTGAAACCAGAGCCCAGTCTGTTCTGATTGGTTAGCTGGCTGGCTCTGTTGTGATTGGCAGGACATCTATAAGCGGTCGACCAATCACATGTGGTGTAAAGTAAGCATTTTGAGATACTTGTACTTTACTTGAGTATTTAGATGTTTTGCTACTTTGTACTTCTACTCCACTACAGTTCAGAGGTAAATTGTGTACTTTTACTCATAACTGACTACATGTATTTAATACCTTTTTAGTTACTTTACAGATCTGGATGAATGATGTGAAATATAATCAAGTGTTAAATCAGACTTTAGTTCCAGGTGGCGTAAATGCACAGCTACCCTGCAGTATACAAAGTCATTCAAACTAGCTGCACCTTTACCAGCTTTGAGAACACTTTAATGATCAATCATTATAAAACATATCATATATATTATTCTGAAATGGACCAATCTGCATAATGAGTACTTTTAATTTTGGTACTTTAAGTATATTTTGATGCTAATACTTTTGTACTTATACTTGAGCAACAATTTGATTGCAGTACTTTTACTTGTAACAGAGTATTCCTACACTATTTTACTCAAGTACAAGATCTGAGTACTTTTTCCACCTCTGACAATCACATACAATGTGTTGGAGCACTAGCCAATAGGAGCACGAGTGTAACATAATGATGTCACGGAAGAAAAAAGGAATCCAATGGAGGTGTTTCAGGCAGGAAGGGGGAGTGTGTGGGAGAGAAACTCCCTCTGGAGGGAACACAGGGGTTGCAGTCGAATAGTCCAAAAATCAGCTCCTAACGTCTATCCCTATCGTCTATCCCTTGACCTCTGTGTGAAACGTCACGGGGCTAAGGAATAGTGGATAGGAGAATTCAAAAGGACTTAGGAGAAGAGACTGCGGTGCTTTGAGAATCCGACTGCACTTTCACTATCCGACGTATTTATGATGCGCCAGCGGACGTCATGAATGTGCGTCTGCTGCTGTGGGGAAACTACAGTTTTCTATACAGCGGACTACGACATGGATGTATAATAAGAACGACAGACTACTGTAAACTCATCTAGAGACTCTGCACCGTGCTCTGATGCTGTTGTTTTATGCTTTATGAACGTGGACAACAGAGAAACATATTCTTCATGAATGAGGTTACAATTGAAATAAAAAAGGAAAGTGAAACTTATGCTCGTCACCCTCTCCCTCCGGTCCACATTAATACAAATTATCCCAATACGTATTATTGTATGAAAAGATCTTAAAATAAATACAAATGTATTTATTATAAACGTTAGTCCTTAACATCTATCACTGTGTATATCACCATTCAAACATCTTTTAAAAGTTGAACAAACCCCACACAGTTCAGTAAAGACTGTGAAATGTTGACTTTATTTGATCATTTCAGTAAAAACTAACGTTCATATTTCTCTTTTTGATTATAATACTGATGAACGTTCAAAACAAAGCACTTTGGCAACTTACCACATACGTTTTTAAAATGCTTAATAAGCACCGTAACTTTCACCTCCTTTCCTATCATCTAGAGCAGTGGTCACCAACCTTTTTAAGCCCAAGATCCCCGACCTCGGCCTTGGTGAAAGGCGAATCTACCTATTGCAGAATTGAGTGAAAAAGACGGCCCAGACAGTACTTCCAATTTGAGGCCTTTTATGTAGGCTAATTGCATCTGAATTACATCAAATCATTTGGTTTCAATTTCCAATTTGATTCAACCAAGAACACAACATAACTAACATGTCAAAAAGGATAAATATATATATTGACATCATACCTATCATTTTAAGTTTCCTTCATTACAATCCTAAATATAAATGTATGTAGCTTATTTTCCGTTTGAGTGAATGAGTACATTATTTTGTTGACAGCAACAACAACAAAAATAACATCTTGCAGTGAGCAGATAACATAAAGTGCCATTTTAACTGTGAGGCTTATCCACTGAAGCTTCATGCAAGTGCAACATTTAACATTAACATTAAAACTAGTTATTTTCAACACAATTCTTACAAATTTAAAATTCTAACATTCTTTATCCGTGAATAGACCATTGGTGCGTTCACACCGGACGCAATGCGATGTTTGGGGACGGCGCGTTTACATGTAAAGTCAATGCAAAGACGCAGACAGACGCGGTTGATGCGAATGACGCATTCGCGCGGTAGCCAATCAGCGGTGAGGATCTCAGCCTGCCGTCACTGACGTTGAATCAGAAAACCAAAACATCAGCTGTTAGCACACAGAGCTCACAGCTCCTCATATCTGTTCAGAAACTGGACAAAAGTTAAACATCAACAAAACACAGACTGTCTGTGTCATGGCGAATACAGTCGCTGTTGTATCTGTTCTGTAACATGTTGTTGTGAGTCCGGACGAAGCAGCTACAACGTTAGTTTAGCCTGATCGATCCGATCTCCATTCAGAAAACACGCATTTTTCTTCGCCTGCCGTCTGTCTGCAGACTTGTCAAAGCATTAATTCATGGTTTTTAACTAACCAGTATCAGTATGTAGTTATTCCGGTATCATTTTGAAACGTGTATTACAATTAAATCACGGTAAAATATGTTCATTTTGTTGTAGTATCTACCATAAGTGCAGTGAGTTAAAAAATATGCAGCATCACTTGAAGTCAGTCTATTATTTTCGGGAGCGACAAGGAATGTCTCAAAGAAACGTCAATCAAGTGGCACCTGCTAATGGGGTGGTGGATGATAGGCTTACATCTAAAAACTCAGAGGTCAGTGGTCACCAACCGACTGGTTGGTGACCACTGACCTAGAGAATTCGAACGGCTCTTATCATGGCGGCCACTGAGGTACTTCCGGGTAATTTCCCTCCGTTAGGAAGGTTCCTAAGATAAACTGACAATTCGACTGCAGCCCGGGACTTTAGCCTTTGCAGACCATTTACATGCAAGACAGCAGAAGTAGGCATAAAAACATAAAAGTAGCATAAATATATTTCTGGGACGCTCACATGTGAATCTGCACATCCTGTACAAAGCATTACAAAATCAATACATGCTACACACCACAGCTAGAAAGTTCTATCATACATGGATGTCAATACACATTGGTATATTCTCATTGATTCTACTCTTTGTTGCATTTATATTTGTTTGTTCCATTTGTAGCTGTTGTATTCAAGGCATGACAAACCTAACCCTAGACAGGAACCTACAGCAGCTGTAAGAAAAGGAATAAAATGGAGGAGCTATTTGGCCAAAACATAAAAATGTGTCTTTATAAAAGCAGTCAGAGCAGGGCTGGAGGGGGAAAAAACAGATGGCGTGACAACATATTTAGTTTCTCCATCAGCACAGTAATTGTGAGCCAAACCAAACCTATAAGAACAACGCCGTACTCAGCCCAAACGGCTCAAACAAACAAATAGAGAGAAAGTGAAATGGAGTGAGACTTTCTGGGAACAACACAATGTGGAAAACCTGAGAATGGGAACTACTTCCAGCGGGATTTGGATATGTAAAAACAAAAAGGATGGAACATCGTGGGAAAATTGTCTGAACTGAGTTTAGTCCAGACTCATTTGGTATGTTGCTTGTCCAAAATGGTTTAGTTTGGTGTCATTCAAAGCTAAACCAATGTTGTCCAGTGTAATTAGGCACACTCAATTCATGGGCACCAGGCGACGTACACTGTATTCTCGTGCCAGTTCTGTGTCCGGTCACAGGTTGTTATAACAACAGAAAAGACAATAAAGTTATTACAACAATATATGTTGTGATGTTTTTGGTGTCCTCCACATTAATTAAGAAAAAATCTGTAAAACAACGCAAATCCAAATTTCTTAGGACGTATAATGCTAATTTTCGGGTTCATGTTTGTATTTAGTGCCTCTACTGTGACATGTCTCCATGCTTTAAGGTTCAAAAAGCTCTTTTCACCCTCTGTCTGAAACCAGAGACCAGTCTGCTCTGATTGGTTAGCTGGCCGGCTCTGTTGTGATTGGTCAACCACATAGATGTCCCGCCCCTTAGCCTATCATGTACAATGAGCGCTAGGCAATATAAGCCAGAGTGTTATGTAGTGATGTCATTATGTTGCAGAAGTAAACAAAGGAGTCCAATGTAGGCGTTTCGGCAGGAAAGAGACTATAGGAAATGGAAAACCCCAAAAAGCATGATAGGGACCCGTTAACTGTCAGAATTGTAAAAAATAGACTCAAATCAATCATAAAAATGATAGAATAAATGTTTTTGGGACCCCTAGACTGGGTGCCACTACAACGCACAGGCTCTTTTTACCCTCATGCAACATAAAGCAGATCGAACCACTTCCTCACAGATCAGCCTTTCAGTACGTTTCAACTTTTTCAACTGGGTACAACATGTGTTCCCTGTGCATGCATGAGCAGCTGTGTGTGACATGGTGTGTGTATTTGTCCTCCAAGCACACAACCTTCTTCCACACGAAGCCCAAATGACGGTGCTACACACATCTTCATTGAGGGAGACACCCAAACAGTCATCTCCACAAATGCTACTCTGTGCTATTGACACATATCAGCCACTTGAATGGCTGCCAAGCTGACACATCCCTGTATAACAAAGTATTAATCTATAAATCACACAGCGGCTGCATGCCAACTATCCCAATATCAGTGCCGGGCTGTTAGCACTCCCTTGCCTTTTGGCTGGATGTTTTCAGTGGTGGCACTATATGTTCCCTAATGTTATCGACAGCACACTGTACCGTATATAATGCTGTACAGTCTACTGGGAGCACAGACCTTCATGCATATGTACGTGTATATAGTACACACTTTCACACATGTTCACCAGTTTACATTTTTAGTGTCTGCTGTTTAAGCAAGCAGTTCATTTTTTAAATCGTAGTAAACCTTATTATTTCATAGAACATTTCTCTGCAGAAAGGGACCGAATATGTATTAAGACATTGAGCACAGTGTAGTCGGACGCAACCTTAACTACACTTCAAAACAATTAAATGAACTCAGAACTTATGACATACATTGGCTTGGGTACCAAAGGGCTGCCGGTTCAAGTCCTGATCGTCTAGAATGTGGACTGGAAGCTGGAGAGGTGCCAGTTTGACTCCTGGGCACTGCCGATGTGTGTGTGCATTAATGTATTTGCTGGCCTATGTGTGTGGTGTAATGTAAATAACACCATAGTGAACATTGAATTTACCCTCAGGGATTAATAAAATAGGTCTCAATTTGTGTTACTGATAATAAGCCAAAGTTAGCATAGCTAAGATGATGACCAGCACGGTACATATTCAGATATCATTATGACAGCTTGGTGGTTTAAATTTGATGACGTGAAGCTGTCAAGACTCCATGAAGCTTTTCATACACTGATTTTGATTACCATAACTTTTTCTTTTTTTTGCTCAAAATCCTTTGAATAAGTAGGTATTGCATTCAATACATGTGATCAAATATGAATCATCTTGACTCTAGAAAAAAATATAGAAGTTGACTCTTTCCAAGTGTTGGTCAAAGTTTTTGTTAAAGTTATGCTTTAAATCAATTAAGGGCATTCTAAATACTGCCTTGGCTGGGCCCAGTGCTCAAAGTAAACCCAGGCTTCTCTTTTTCTTGAACAGTTTCACTTCAACACCCTCGCATATACTAAATATACTCTTTGTATGTAACATTTCAATATATTGTGCAGTGCACTTAATGCAGAAGAAACGTGCTGTTAATGATGCAGCATAGACAGTGATTTGTTCTGGTTATACAGCATGATGTTAAAAACTGAGCAGCATATTCTTACCGTCAAATGCAAACTCACAGAGGAGAGGAAGAGTGTGTAGGCGGGGGTATTCCAACAGAGTGATGATGTAACATGGACTACTACACAGGTGGAGCAATGAGTCACTCTGCAGAGGGAGGTCACATGATATCGTCCCAACAACTCAACATCTGTGTGAGCCTGGCTAGACAAAGTGCTCAGAGGATGTCATTTTCTCAACAAGGTCTGCAAAGAGTCCAGCTTAACAATGGATTTAGACTGAAATAATGGTAACCCTTTCGTTCTATCTATCCTTCTGTCAATCCATCCATCCATTCATCTTATATATCCATCTATCTCTCCATCCATATGTCTTATAGATCCATATCCATCCGTCCCCATTTTATAGATCCATCCATCCATACATTCATTTATCCATCCATCCCTCTATATTATCTATCTATCCACCCATCTGTCCAATAATCCACCCCTTATTTGATCAATCCATCAATACACCTTATAAATCCATACATTTATCCATCCATCCCTCTATCTTATCCATCCACTGATGTGTCCCTTCATCCATCCGTCCATCCATCCTCTCTCTGATTCCAGGATTATCTATTATTAAAGGTCACCTACTGTATCATGCTATTTTTAGGCAATAGCATAGGTCTCAGATATATAAAAAAATATAAAAAACATTTCTATGAAGTGTTTTGGTCAAAAAACCAAACAGATCCCCCATTCTAGCCATGCCTCATATCCCTCTATTTCACTTCCTGTTCCAAAAGTGCTGATTCTTGGTATAAACAGTTCTCTCTTGAGAATGAGACCCTGTGTCTCAATGAGATTTTCACCTGTATAAATAAAGGCTAAATACAAAAAATTAAAGCTTTTTTTTTTTTTTAAACTGACAAAAATAAAAATAAGAGGGGGCGGAGCTTATGCCGGCTCATGCGGAACCTGGCAGATACTGTCTAAAATGCTGAGGTGATGAAACGCAAGGATTATTAGATCAAGGATTATTTCTGAAACAGTATGGAGCTCAAAGGCTTTCTCTGTACTTTCTCTGCAGTACAGGTTAGCTCTGAGTGTTAGCGATGCTAATGTAAACACCGATCATATTACGTCCAAAACATTCGCGCATTGTTTCTGAAGCAACGTTTCTGATAGTGCTGTGGGTCCGCCGCCGATATGACGTCATATTGGCCGCAAATCTGGATCAGCTCCGTTGTATCCCCGTTTTTAGAGATTTGGGTCCGGAGGAAAAGAGAGGGTTTTATTTTCTGACGCTGCGTGAGTTCCCTGACACACCGGGGACACATATTTATGTATAAAAGACATAAAAAAAGTGCATTTTGCATGATAGGTCCCCTTTAATACTTTTCTCTTTTGCCTCTCTTTAAGAGGCCTGCTCTTTTGACATCTGATCCATCTGTTCATATGTTCTTCACTGTGGGTGTACTGCATGTTCACTATATGAACCTCAACTCTAGACCTCTCCTGTCTGCTCGGGATCTCTGAATGCAGAACAACACTACCACAGTCATAAAGTAGGTCATTATGATGCACATAATAAGCATACTTTAAGTACAGCGGAAAATAACATGAAGAAAGTGAACAGATTTCCAAAAAAACTTAACTAAAGCTCTACTGTCTAAAATTGTCAATGACACCAATTGTGTCTGCTCAGTTTCAAGAGCAATATATCTGGGGATGATGATGATAGCTGAAGGGAGCAACAGTGAGGGTCCAGCAATACTTTCAACAAATGGCAGGTAAAGCCCACAACATTGAGGAACATTATCTGCCCCCCCCCACCTTCTGTCTCACTGACCCGCAAGACCATGTACATGACACATTTAAAAGGATTACTCTGAAGTTGGACTGTTCAGTCTGGAGTGAAACATCGGCTAAGACCCCCGGTCCACATTAACAAGCTTAATACAAGGTCAGGGGCTCAGGCTCACCAGATAACCCCACTTATAGGTCATACCTGTTCACTGTCAGGGTTTGCAGTGCAGTAATGCCAGTCCTACTGAGGGATTATAGTGTGGAGATGCTATCATCACAGCCACTCTCCTACTGTCTATTTATAGCTCTCGCTCTCGCTCTCTCTCTCCACTAATGCATAAAAAGAGAAAGGCAGAAAACATTGGTTGATGCCATTCAGAGGAACTTCTGAAGAGTTTAGTTCTGTTCAATGATATTTGGAGCAGTGATGTGACTGGAGCACATCTGACATGTTTGTGGATAGCCTCTCCCACCTGTAGCCAAAGGTCACCTTATAAGATGGTCATTGAGATTTCCACTACATTAGTGGAGTGCTTTATTTGAACTATGGAACATCCAGTTCAGTTCATTTGGTTCTCTGAGAACTCATGTCTATAAACAGATACTGATTATGAATGCAGAATCCGTAGGCAACAGGAAAATATGTGCTATCTGAAGTGTTGTGGTTTCCCATGCAACTCCCGAAGACACAGAGTGGTGCAGTGATGATGTACTTTTGTAGGCAAGCCCAGAAGTTAGCATTGCAAGGACTCCCTCGACAAAAAGCCATGGCATTTTTTTTTCATTGGATTTCGTTGCTATTGCATAAGCTCTGTTGCAAACACACTATTATAATACTGACTATGCTTTGTTCCGTAAGGATATTCTCCACATTTAAAAAAACGGTTGTGATTGTTGAAGCGTATATCGTTAGGCTATAAACAAACTACATCAGCGTATTAGGCTAAAGTTTTTAGACACAGAGAAGCTTAGGAGATTTACTGGGGTATTTTATGTCGTAGGTCAATACATGAAAATCTCTTAAGATTGTGTTAACCACAGACCTTATTTCAGGAATATAACAACAGACATGTTAAAAAAAAAGTTGACTTCAAGACAAGGGAACTGGAAGAGGTAGTGCAAACTCATTTTCGGGTTTTAGGACTTATTCCTTCACCACTCAACTGGCTAATGTTTGATAAGGGTTTACCTCGATAGTAACTCAAAATTAGCTTATCAGGTCATAGACATATTCAAGATATCTGCACCGGAACCCCAAAAACATTGGCCCCCAGAGGCTTATTGTTGTATGACAAAAACCCAATGGGTGTCAACTTTGGGTGAGAACAAATTTACTCATGCTTAACCTTGAGCACCAGCTGCTCTATCTTGTGGAACAACAGTTTCGAATGGCAGGTTGTAAATGAGTTGAATGGAAGAACAAGATATTATGTGACCTGTTTTCTACTGACAAGTTTACAAAAATGTGGACAAGTTTACTTTGCTCATTAGGAGAGTTAGAACTCTACCAGCAGTCTTGAGATGTACCATAGGGAGCTAGTTCTGGGTCATGAATGTATCGTCATGTGAACTCTGGATGGCAGCAGAGTTTATCTGCCAGACTGGCCGCAGCGTCTGAGCTCTAGGCAGAAACTCAGACGAACTACGGCACCTTAATCTGGATTATCTGATGAATTAGAAGCCGGGTCGCTTGTGTAATCCCGTTGACAAAGTTGTGGCAGCTTTGTATCCAGGCCAGGCATCCCAACATGGGCCAGACTGACTGAAGCAGTACCATTTTTTTGAATTACCGTTTTTGTTAGTTTTAGGTTTTCTGTGATTTGTCAGAGAAGCACCACACTTTGGTGGAACTAAAACAAGTCTAGGGGAAACTACACACTTTAAAGTCAAGTCAAAATGATACCAATTCATTTTTTATTTCATAAAGTTCACAAGGTTTTTTTATTTTTCCATTTCAAACCCTAATATGAGAGTAACTATTAAAGCTGTCATAAATATTGAAAAAAACATCTAAAAGGTATCGTAGTTTAAAGTAACATAAATGACTATACGTTTTTGTAGGCCTTGAAGTACCTCAAAGTTGTAGTACAGTGGGTTACTGGGCTTATTCACACCCTGGACACTTCCTGTTTGCTCTTCTGCCCACCAGTAGACGCTACAGGTCAATTAAATCAAGGACAAACCGACTGAAAAACAGTTTCTACCCCAGAGCCATACGAGAACTGAACACCGTCAAACGCTGAACTAGCACACACACAGTAACAATTTGCAACTGCACTACTTTTTAATAGTTTTATTAATTTATTAACTGATCGACATCAGAGATGCCAAATATCATCCCTGTGTTTTTTATATTGTAAACTGTATTTAAATAATGTGCGGGCATGTATGCATGTTGGTATGGATGTGTGAGCATATGTTTATGTGTGTATATGTTTATATAGATATATATTGTTTTGTATTATGTGGAAATGCACTGCGAGGATTGCTTTTTTAAATGTCGTTGTACCTGGTGCGATGACAATAAAGGAATTCTTCTTATTGCACTTTTCATCAATGTGACAATTTACACACTGAACCGGAAACGGAGACATAAAAGAGACGACAAAAACGTTTATAATTATAAAAGTAAGATGACACTATCGTTGGCAATATGATATTTTCATAAAGAATAATAATAATAGAAATACATTTAAAAATAAATAATAATAATTACATCAATCAGAATAATCCATGCAATAATTACGTTATAATCAATTAAAAACATGTATTATCCTACAAATATAATTTTCCTAAAAATGAACTTGATGACATTACATGCACGAGTCTCCACACACACACACACACACACACACACACACACACACACACACACACACACACACACACACACACGAGAAGAGCAGCACATCACTGACGGTGTGAGCTTTACCATAACCTGCTTATATAATGCAGACAGCAGCAGCACAGCGGGGAATACACTGCTTTCCTCAGAGTGGAGAGTACATCATGGACAGCTAATGTCATGGTTTCACTCCGAGTCTGATGATAACCTTTTCTTATGATAACCTTTCAAACTGTAGTTCCTGAATATTGCCTTTTGGAAAATACACATTCAAAGTAAATATATGGATGTTTTAAATTTGACAGTAATTTACAAAATGTGGCATAGGCCTACAGTACATATACAAAGATGTCCATATAATGTAAACCACCTGTGTTCTACGGCAGTCCCACTGTCTGTCAATAGAAGGATGTCGGTACAATTTCAAAAATATAAGTCAATACATTTATTCATAAATCCAATTTAATATGATTATTTGGTGTGTCATATGTATGCCGATTTAAAGTACTGCTTCAATAAATATAAAACATATAACTGAAAGCTCATTCTGTCATGTATCAGCTTTAATAAATAGGCGAGATTAAATAATCCAGCATTTCTCTGGTGCAGTTTGGCGGTAAAGGCAACGCGTAACGGGGATTCCACGCTGCGCTTTTCGACTTGTGGAAGTGTTGACTAATTAAGACAGACAAGAGTACCCGTCCGTTCATTTGACCCGTATATGTGTTAACGCTACCAATCAAGGAATCATTTTTGAACAATGTTTAAGGTGCTGAAACAAGGATGCGTTACATTCAATGCCAAGAAGTTAAAGGGGAACATAACAAGAAACAACCAGGAGCCCCAAACACCAGTAAACACTACAAGAGTTAAAGGTAAAACTCTAGATACTCACCCTCAATGACACAGCCGTCCAGCACGGTGCTTAAGTAGAAAAAGATTTGACAGAGATGGCTTTGGAGATGTTGTTGTTACAGCAAAAAGCTCTCCCCGCTGCTGATGAGAGGTCTACTTTTCCTTAAAACTGTGAGCCTCTGTCCAACGCCTCCAATGTATCAAAAGGCGGCCAATGCGAAGTCATGTAAAGCAGCCACTCTGGTGATGCGTTTAAGTACCATGACACGGAAGAAAATAAGCTACGATCAACCCACTCCTCTGTCCAAGGGTCTTTAAAACAGCCTACTCGGTAATATCCGGATCACTTTGGAGTTTAACTGCTGAATACGATTATAATTAAGGCTACCGCTACTTTAGCCTTAACAATACATGCAGGGAATATGTAGCCTAATTCAACTTTTATCAATGGGTGCGGGAGAGTGTGTAGAAACTTTACTGAATGAACGAACAATAATAATGTATATAATGTAGACATATGCGTATAGGCTTACACTGCTTAGATTAGAAGACTTGTTTGTTTCCCTGCCAGTAGCGATATTTTTCTGACACGAGTTAAAAATGTCATTTTTTTTCCCCATGGTACATGAACGCAGCAGCAGGCAGTATGTGACAGACAGGTCGTGCAGTGACTCAGAGCTGAGTCACAGCGTCGTGTCCCGCCCACACCGCGGTGGCGGCCAATAGAGATTTCTGCGGAAGCGGGTACAGTTACGCAGCCCCCACACCTCTGTGTGTTTGGTTTATATCCAGGTGTAAAACTAAATAGTTATATGTGTATTCATTATACAAACATGTTTGAGGCAGGGTTGGGAGGGTTACAATAAAAATGTATTCCGTTACAATCACTAGTTACGTGATAAAGATGTAATCAGAACCTAATCTGAGAATCAAAATACAAGTAACCTTATTACTCTCTGTTACGTTAAAGCAAGTAACCTTATTACTCTCTGTTACGTTAAAGCCAGGTAATAGGAGAGCTTCTGAATGCCGGCCAAATTGTATTATGTTAGCTTAAAGTAAAAATATTAAGTTGAACTACATTTTTGCTTAAAAAAATGTATGTTAATGTTGTCAGTGTGCTGTTTCTACCAAGACCACTCAACATGTGTGCTTCTTATCAGAAAAGTGTAATAATAAGATCATGGTCAAATTAAAGGGTTCTTCAACTGAATTCCTTCATCATGTATTCCTCTGCCCAGGGGCGGACTGGGACTAAAAATCAGCCCGGGAAACTCGACCGTCCGACGGCCCACTTCGGTACCGGCCCACTTCGGTACTGGCCCACCGGGAAAACTCCCGGTATTCCCAATGGCCAGTCCGCCCCTGCCCCTCAAACATCTTCTTATTTTAAGGTTGTCTTTTTTCATTAGACACTATTACTGACATGTGTTGTCCCGCTGCACCCCCAGGTGGTGGAGGTTGGTGTTTTCTCACTTGCACTGTTTTGTGGGATTGCTTCTTTTCCTACTTAGATTTTTTTTCAGTTGCTAACTCACTAAAATGAGACATAAAGCACAATTATTTAAACTCACAGTCAAAGAGCAAAACCTCAGCTCAGATCTCCAAAACAAAGGAGACTTCCTACATTGGAGTAGCGTCAACAAAGGGTAAAGTGTCTTGTACTATAAAGGAAGTCAAGTGTGTGCCATTTGTTTTGTATTGGTAAGTGTTTATGTAGTTCTGAGTGCAGTGCTTCATTTTGCAATATGTCAACATTTGTATCAGAGGTGTCTAATAGTATCTCCTTGGTAAAAACTGTCCTCCATTTACACATGTAAGAAAACTTTTAATAATGAAATAAAAGAACAAAGAAAACAAATAACATAACATTATTGCTCAACATTGGGAGAGCAACAGCCGCGCAGGGCCCTGAACATCCTTACGAAGAACTTCTTGATCCTTTTCCCCTGACTGTTTCTGGCTGAGACTCCACCAGAGCCGATGTGGGCGTCAGTGGAGTCAGCGGTTGAGGGTGGAGAAGAACCTTCACCAGTGGAGGGACTTTTGAGTGCAGAATTTTGTCATGGCTGGAGCAGATTTATCAGCTGCGGCTGTGCCTCTGTCAGCTGTAACAGCGTCATAAAGGACAGTCGTTGCTCTGTTTGAGTCTCCACCACCAAGTTCAAGGTTCAATGTTCTTTATTTGTCATACGAACATATAGCTACAGAATAGTTATGTCGATGACAATCTTAGGTCACAGGCTTCTCCAACAGTGCAACACAATAATACAGAAAAACAGAAAAATATAGTGCAAGTAAATATTAAAAAGTAAATACAAAAAGAAAAATAGTTTAAAAAAAGTGAAATAGTGAAATAAGAGTCTATATGCAAGCTATTGGAATGATATATTAGATGAATAGATAAATAATTACTAAGTAGCAGATGAATGTTATGGATGTTGTTTCAACAGTTCAGGTGTTTAACAGTCTTATTGCCTGTGGGATGAAACTCTCGGAATCTGGTTGTTCTTGTCAGGAAGCTGCGGTAACGCCTGCCAGACGGCAGCAGAGCAGACTGAACAGTTTGTGGCTGGGGTGATGGGGGTCTTTTATAATCCGGAGGGATTTCTTCCTGAGCCGCTGGGAGTAAAGGTCCTCCATGGATGGCAGCTCCGTCCTGGTG